>MU681087.1:3263-16067 GCA_026770625.1 Nicotiana glauca | reverse complement strand
GTTTGAGCCATTTGTCATGATTTGAGTATGTTCAGACCGCCCATCATTGGTGCATGGATTACGCAAGTTGTGGCTTAGGCCTGTGATGAGGTGTCATATCACCAGAGTGGTGTGTTTGGTCAGAAGAGATCGTTGAAATCATTAATGTATACGACCGGATTTGATCTTGACTTGTTGAAAGGATAATATCGAGGTCCAGCTCGGAAGCTGCTGTGGTATTAGTCAAAAGGGAAGAAATGCCTTCATGGATGGTTGATCTGAGAAATTGATACAGTTATTGCGTGTTTCATTATTCGTTAGCGGTATATTAAAGTTCTAGAATAAGACATTTGTTGATAAGAGGTTTTTCCATCGGTATTCGGGTGTTGTGGGCAAATGCTGTGAATAGAAGTTCATCGCTTCGAGTGTCTGGGTTATGTAGTATATCATATGGTTGCACCCGAGGTTGCAGGTGTGGATTATCACAGCTGGTTCAGGTTTATTCTGGGTATGATTTCGGAAGGTGCTATGTGGTTCTGCGGTCTTTGGTCTAAATGAACTGTGAAATTTCAGTTGTGTTGTATTATCGGATCTATGTAAGATAGGGTGACGTGGGATCACCTCGGGTATATGCTTGGTAAGGTCATTCAGCTATTGGTTGGCTTCTAGTAAAACTATGGGCACACTCGAGGACGAGCGTTTGTTTAAGTTGGGGAGGATGTGACGACCCGGCCCGTTTTCACGTGATTTACCACCCCGTTTCCCTCATATTATGCTTCACTATGTTTCAATATCAGTATTTGAGTTGATCGGGTAGAATTGGATTGGTTTTTGTTGGAAATGAGACACTTAGTCTTTTAAAGGAAAGCTTGTTTTGGAAAAGTCAACTGGAAGTTGACTATTTAGTTAGGAGGCTTGGATGTGACTTATGATGATTCGGTTAGCTTCGGGAGATGATTTGTGACTTAGGAGTGAAATCGGAATTGAATTTGGAGTTCCGGTGTAGCATTAGGCTTGAATTGGCTAAGTTTGAATTTTGGCGAATTTCGGTTGATAGGTGAGATTTTGATCCGAGGGTAGGAATGGAATTCCGAGAGTTGTAGTAGCCCCGTTAGGTGATTTTGGATATGTGTGCAAAGTTTCAGGTAATTCGGAGGTGTTTAGGTCGGGTTTTTTATCGAATATGCAATTCGGAAGTTTTTAAGAAATTTAGGCTTTGATTTGATCATAATTGATGATTTTGATGTTAACGTTAGCGTTTTGATGATTCGAGCAAGTTTGAATGAAGTATTAGATCATGTCTGTGCTTTTGGTTGAGGTACCGGAGGCCTCGGGGTGATTTCGGATGGTTAAACAGAGGTTTTAGGCATTGTTGCAGGTCTGATGTCTCAGCTTTCTTGTATTTCCGCATATGCGGAAAAAGAGCCGCTTAAGCGGTTCCGCAGATGCGGTGGGGAAAGTCGCAGAAGCGATCATGAGTGGCCCAGGGGATTTCCGCATAAGCGGAAGGTGGAGCGCGTAAGCGGGGCCGCGTAAGCGGATTGAAGACCGCAGAAGCGGTTGGAGGGAACCGCATAAGCGGATGTTTGGATCGCATAAGCAGTCCCCGATGGTTTTAAGTTAGACCGCATAAGTGGTCAATATGTCGCAAAAGCGGTACCACAGGTGCAGTCAAAAGGACAGCAGAAGCGGAAAAAGTTCTGTTGTTATAGTGAACAGTGTTCGCGAATTTCAGAAGTTAAGAAAACATTTGAGACTTCGGGAAGAGGCAATTTTGGGCGATTTGGAGAGGATTCGAAGGGGATTCCATCAGGTATGAATTTATAGACTCGAATAATTTCATTATGGTGTAAAAACATTGATTTAATCACTGAAATTCAAGGATTTAAGGGTTAAAAATGGGGGTTAGGGCTTGAAACCTAAGAAAGTGTAAACTTGGAATTTGACGGGTCAAATGGACTCTGATTTTGATGAATTTGGTATGGGTAGACTTGTGGCGAGACGAGGAGTCCGGTAATGTGAATTACGTAATTTTTCAAGAAGCGGGCTCGGGGCTCGGGGCTCGGGTTTTGCTAGTTTCGAGAATTTTGCTATATTTCGATTGTTATCGATTGGGTGTTGTCCCGTTGGTATATTGTGATGTATTCGCTCTGTTTTTGGTTAGATTCGACGCGCGTGGAGGCCAATTTTAGGGGCAAAGGCGTCGCGAGTGAGGAATTTCACTGGTTCGAGATGAGTAATACTTGTAAATGATATCCTGAGGGTTTGAAACCCCGGATTTGCACATCATAGTGCTGTATTGAGGTGACTTGCACGCCGGATATGAGCGTGGGGTAGAGCACCGTTGGGGATTTTGACTTGGTCCGTCCCGATTGTTGATTTTACTGTGTGATTGATTGAAACTTACTTGATACTATTATGATTTGGGCTGATATCCATATGTTGGGCTTCGTGCCAATTATTTGGATCCTTCGGGGATTGGTATCACTGTTTTTACATTACTTTGTATATTATTTGGTCTCAGTCCAAGGTTTTAAAATTATTTTGCAAACTCAGCCATACTTATAAGTTTTTAAAAACTTGAACAATATTTTATTGCCGTTTTGAGCTAAGAACTGTCATTCTAAAATGTGCCCAAGTGGCTTATGTGCATTTCTGGACTGAGCATGGATCGGGTTGCGCGCCGCAGCAGTGTTATAGTGATTTTTGAATATATGGATGGCTCAGGGCTGCACGCCGCAGCGATGATATATTGATATTGAGGCCGAGAGCCTGTTTGAAGCCAAGACATGGCTGATATTGTGCTTGGGCTATAGGAGCCCCTCCGGAGTCTGTACACACCCCCTGTGAGCGCCCTCAACGTTAAATAAGTGGAGCGGGTTGCACGCCGTAGGGGTTACTAGAGTGTACCACCATATGCATTGCATTGCATTCATACATTTGTGCACGATTTGTTCTTGTGTTATTTCTTGAGATATTTATTTTTTATTCTGATATTGTCTGATCACTTTCAAAGTGGATAAATTTCAGACAGTGGTAACAATGACACTGTATGATGTAAATGGGTCAGGTAACAGTGGCTGACCAGAGATAAGAATATTGCCTGAAGGGCGAGGTATGAGCTCAGTTATGCATACTTGTTTGTGCCCTAGGGGCTGGCTTTTGTGCTGACTTGCACTACGTGTTTTCGCATTCCTTTGCTTAACTAATGGAAAAAGATATTTTCAAAAGAGGTTTTGAACTGAGTTAAGATAATTTTTAAAGGATTTTTCATGCTTTCCCTGTTTTCTCAAAGGGTTATACTGTACTATATAGCATGTTGATTTGCTTTACGTGGTTTATTGCTGCTCAGTTATTATTTACTCTTATTACCACTGAGTTGGAAGTACTCACTTTACTCCTTGCACCTCGCGTGCAGTTGCAGGTATTGTTCACCAGGTATAGGGTTATTAGTTGATTGAAGATATACTAATGTAGCTGAGCAAGGTGACCACCAGCGTCCACGGCCCCGCACTCCATCTTTAAATTTCCAGATTTTACTTTGTATATATAATATTGGCCCTATAGTAGTGTTCCTACTTCTTAGATGCTCGTGACTTGTGACACCCCGTTCGGGCTGAGTTAGGCTATAATGTTGATAATTAAGGTTCTTTAAGTTGCATTTTCCATCTATTTATGCTTAGCAAGTGTTAAAGAAACGAATTGGGTTAGTTGGCTGGCCTTGTCTTCACGAGAGGCGCCATCACGACCGGGTATGGAGATTGGGTCGTGACATTCTATTCTCTTGACTATTTTTTGGTTCTGAGTTCTTTGCATGCTTTTGAATCCTTTCTCTATTGTTAAGCACTGAAACTTGACTATCATTCCTTTTAGTTACTGCTACATGCTATTATTTTGCCACAACTTAGATTCACGTGCCTATTACTTGTGCATTCATGTATATATATACTGCTTTCTTTTTGTAACTTGTGACTAATTTTCAAAACTTTTCCTTAGTGAAATTCTGATTTTACTCGCCCGTTAAGGGGTAATTGATTATTTTCCTTTGATTGGCCTCCCTGAATCTTTCCAAAAATAATTTTACACCCTGTACTTAGACTTAATTGCCACTGTATTACCTTACTGCTTCTTTTATGGCAACAGTCATTCTATTCACAAGGTTTATTCTCCCTTCTTTATTTAAAACCTGTTAGTAATCGTTTGAATAAAAATCCCCTGATTGAAGGGGAATCTTATACTAATTTGATTCTGATTTGTAACCATGCCATATTTGTGTTAGACTTGTACTTGTTACCTTATTTCTCTGCACGTTTTCAAAACTATAAATACTCTCCTCCCTTCTCTTTGAACACATACGAACACAGAAAGCAATCTGAGTTCAAAATCACTCTCACTTAAAACTCTCTCTCTTTTTGATACTTGTGTTGCTGCTGTGGACTTTGTTTACTCTACTTTCTTCTGCACTTTTCTGCTTCTCTACTGGTATGTCCCAGTTAGTTTACATGTCTCAACAACAATGTGTTATACTTCTGCCTACTTCTGTCCAATTGTTTTGGTTGATATTTGTTTCTAGCATGCTGGAATATGTTTCCCCTTCCCTTTGTAGTTCAGTGTTTAAGTTACATATACATCCTGTCAGTTGCTTATCATGTATTTGATACTTTATGAATCCTAAACCCTCATATCCCCTTTGTATGCTTTATGTTATGGTTCAGAAAACATGGCAATGCCTGAATTCATTGTCCATGGCTATGAACTGGATCCTTTGGGGTCCTAAGCTTGTCAATTTCCTATCCCATTCCCTATTGTGTGTATGCTGAGTAACAGCCTTGGCCTGGCAGTATTCCTGATTATTGTTCAGGCCATGGCTTGACCTCCAAATAGGTCTGTACTCCTTAAATGTTTGATCATAGGTTGGCCAGGGGTGTGCCAGTCTTATTGTGGCTGGGCATAACCACCAACCTGCCTGGGTAGTCCTCCTACCGTTTTCTATTGCACTTACACTCAACTTCTAGAATTTATGTTCTGCCCCTCTTGTGTGAGACTTGCCTTAGGACCCTGGAGCTCCCTCTGAACTTGGACACATAAGAGCTGGCCCTTCCGCACAGCACAACTCAATTTATATGAATATCTTGGGTGTATGCACTGCCTGGGGTTCTTGAAATCCTTTAGATCTCTGAAATACCTTAGATAAGAGAAGGCTTGGAAATCTGGATCTCGAAAGTGGTTCCATCTCATATTATTAGGCCTCAAGTCTAGATTAGGCTTCTCGTATGTA
This sequence comes from Nicotiana glauca, assembly GCA_026770625.1. Classification (NCBI taxonomy): domain Eukaryota; kingdom Viridiplantae; phylum Streptophyta; class Magnoliopsida; order Solanales; family Solanaceae; genus Nicotiana; species Nicotiana glauca. Next base: position 10,810 of record MU681087.1, on the reverse strand, counting down.
GCTGAGGATTTCTGATGTATTTTTATCATTTCAGTTGTTTCTTTTTGGTTGTAATAATTTGAATAAACTCTGTGGAACTTAGTAAAGAGAGGGATGGGATTTATTTTCTGCACCAAGGGTAGAGATCCAGCCTATAGGTTTTAAAATTTCTTTTATTTTTGCAAACGCCTAGAAATCATGTCTATAGGTTCAATTTTCATTTATGCCTATCCGCGTAGAAATTATGCCTATAGGTTTAACTCTCATCTTTGCATATCCACCTAGAAATCATGCCAATAGGTTTAACTTTAATTTCTGCAAAACTCACATCTATAAATCATGCTGATAGGTTTAAATTTTTATTCCTGTAAACATGTGTAGATATCCTACCTATAGGTCAATTCCTAATTATTCCGCAATTTCATATAAAATATGGTCTACCAAACTGCTGCATTCTGCAAACGACATTAGGCAAACTATTTGTATGTGAATAATAATAAAACTGCATGTAGAAGCCATGTTTCTAGGATGTTATCAATGTCCAAAGGGTGTCCAAATCATTATTCACATAGAAAGCATGCCTACTGGAAGTTTTGAACCTAAATAGAGATAATACTAGCTGTAACTTGTATTTTCCCGTTAAAATCAGTAGCCCCTGTTAAAGTTTGTGAATCTGTTTCTAAAGTCAGTATATGTCACACCTAGTTCTAATTAACACTTAAGTCAATCAGATCATCTTTCAAACAACCGCATTCGAGTATGCCTAATGTAGACTTTTCGCCTAAAAATATGCGTTGAACCAGTCCGCTTGTCACCTTATTTAAGTAAGACCAAAATAAATAAGTGAAAGACATGCTAAACTCTGTGATTTTGATGATTTATGGAGGCATATTTGAGCCCTGAATGCTTGTTTCCTCCCCTTCTATTTGCAATTATTTGTTTTGATTGACACCTTAGCATTTTATCCTTTGAAACTTCTAAAAGCCCCAAACCCCTTTCCCTTTAGGATTAGTAGTCCATTTGCCTCTAGGACTGATAGGATCGGGATGGATAATAGCATGCAATAAGTAAACGATACCATTCCGCGCTTTAACACCTTAACGGGGTGGGAAGGGTAGACATGAAGATGATGATTACACGATAACACTATACGTACAATTAGGTACCAGTGTTGTGCGAATGATCCATGTAATGTATAAACCTAGTACCCCCTCCCTCTTTATTATTTTAACATTTTTTCAAAACTTTAAAAGCTGTTGCACTTTCAAACTTCTGTTTCTTACGCAATTTTTAAGATGCTTGCACCAATTGCTTGACTCCTTCCCTCTTCTTGCACATGTTTTTTTACAACCAAACTGCTCCCTTTCTGAATTTCAACACTTCTTTTAACCTTTTTTATGCTTCTTATTCCGTATTTGCAATACTTGCTTGTTTATTTGTTTGTTTGCATTTAAAGTCACAATTGTAGCATGGCCGGGAACCAGACTAGTGGATCTTGAGGGATGCCTAACACCTTCCCTTCGAGATAATTTCAAGCCTTTACCCAAAACTCGGGTCTGCATCTTAGTTCTTCTAAAAGTGTCATAATGCACTATAATCATTAGGTGGCGACTCTCCAAAAATCCAAAACCCAATTCCCAAACGGGAAAAGAGTTTTCTTCTCGAATGTCGTGAACCCAATTCCGCGAGGAAAAAGGGGGCGTCGACAGCATGGAGACTCTGCTGGGGATTTTTTAGGCTTTTACCATTGCATGCTAGATGTGACTTTACCGCTTTATTTATTGCTTTGTTTAATGCCTTTATTTGAAACTGACTTGTTTCTTTTGTTTCTTTTTTCTTTAATTACTTTCATTTACTGCTTTCCCGTCAATGCTGTTGTAATTTTTGATCAATCATTGTAAGCTTTATTGTATGAACGTGAAAATACCTGTCAATATGTTTCATTCTTGTAAACTACATCTTCAACGTCATATTCCACTCGTTCCAAACAAATACTATAGCAACGCTTATAATGAGTAGTTGCGCACTTCCAATACTATCACCCCCTAAATTTGTCAAAGGCATATTTATGGTAAAACCAGTCGATCAGCGGTGTAGTCGACGGTCCCGTGCCTTTCCCTCTTGAGTTGTCCGCTCATGGGTACCTGTCTAACACCCCAATAGAAACCTTATTCCATGCATCATGATCAAACCTAGCCGAGTCAGTAATGTTGTCCACATAATGAATCATTAAGATAGCCTTGTCCAAAGTCCACCGGGTTTCCTTGAAACCCAAACGGACACCTCCATGTTCTGTGCATTTATTTGGAGAACTTAAGTGCTTGCTATGCTAATTATTGGTTTAAATAGTCGAGTCTGGTGGGGGTAAGGGCCTAACACTCTGTTTTGAAGAAAATGAGGCACGAGATCCCCAGATTTGGCATGGTAACCAACATTCACCCGAGGCTGCTGAATCGGTGGAATGACCTCCATTCTAGTGATCAGACACTCATCCGCAAGTACTTAGGGTATCTGCCTTCTCTTCTAGAGATTCAGCCTAACAACAGAATCATAGAGGCTGTGACATTGTTCTGGGATAGTGACAAGTCCGTGTTCCGCTTTGGGGACATTGAAATGACTCCCTTACTTGAAGAAATAGGGGGTTTAGCTGGAATTCCTTGGGAGACTCCGGGTTTGCTTATGTCAGAGAATCGTAAAGGAATGGGTTGTTGGGACTGAAGAAAAACCCAGACTTGACTTGTTTGAAAGACTCTTACATCCCATTTGACTATCTATACGATGACCATACCAAGTCATACCGCACCTATTCGGATGAATTTGCTATCACCTCATTGGGGCATGTCCATAGAAGGGTCTTTGTCATCATGTTTTGCTTTTTGGGGATGATCGTGTTCCCTATGAAGAAGGCTAGGATCCATACCAAACTAGCCATGGTAACTAAAACTTTGATGGAAGGGATTGGTGGGAAAACTTTCAGCATAGTGCCCACGATCTTCGCCGAGATATACCGCGCCTTGAACAACTGTCAACAATAAGGCAGTCATTTTGAGGGTTGCAACCTGTTACTTTAGATTTGGCTCATGGAACAACTCCAAAAAGGGGAATACCGACACGAGATCCTACGTAGAGATTGGGATGATCATATCGCCTTCCATCAGCCAAGGCGTATGAATTATATGCCTAAAATGTTCGCTTAGCCGGAGGACGCCAGAGGATGGGTAGAATTGTTCAAAAATCTAAAAGAAGACTAGGTGCAATGGATGTTTGAGTGGTTCCCCACGAATGAATTCATTGTCCGATCCCGAGATACGCCATTTCTCATACTGATTGGTTTGATAGGAACTTATCCTTACATTCCTCTCCGAGCCATGAGGCAACCTGGAAGAAAACAAATCATACCAAGAGTAGATAAAACGAGTCACCTCAGGGCCGATTTCCACGACGACGATAGCCCTCACAGGTGCCAAGCTCAGCATTTATGGCATTGCAAAATCGTTTTGGGGAAAGAATCCTTTGAATCAGACAGGTATCACGCCGGTTGTGTGCCGCACTATTCGGGTTGGTTAGAAGACAATAGCACGGGTCAATCTAGATTTATTCGAGGTCATAGAATTATTGACGAGCACGCTGAAGCACGGGTTAAGTATATCAACTGCGCAAGAGAATTCGAGAGTGTGAAAGTGCATCGGGAAATACAGGAAGACCATCAGAAATTGATCGAGGAGTGGAAAGACATGGCTACCAGCGCCAACAATCGGCTAGTGTATTTGGAGCGGGGTCTAGTGGAGCTGGAAGGAAAATTCATCAAGAGGATCAAAGACTGCCAAAACGCTGAAGGAAATGCAGGCGGATATCTGGCCCGAGCCTACTTACTGCTAGGACTGCGCGAGTTGGTGGAGTTGTTCGAGGGAGACAAAGATGCCAAATCTGGGGAAGGTCCTTCTGGGACCAAGTAGTTAGGAGTCCTTTATTTTGCTTTAATGATGTAATAAGTCCAATGTACACTAGTAACATTTTACTTTCTGTTGTTTAGCGTCGTTTTGGATTCGTCTTATTTTTATCAATAAAATGAGGCATTTAGCACTATAAGTTCTCCAAAATTATTTGTCGCTAGGCCTACCTCGGGCAGAACGAGGCACCAAAACTAGGATACGATTTACATTTTTTCGCACAACGTGTTTAAATACTGCAATACTTTTTCCTCACATCCTGCACTAACTTGTTACCTTTTTGTTTTTCTTTTATTTTTATTCCCCTCCCCAAAGGTTAGTTCATGCATTCTGGCACCATCGGCATACTCCACAAGATCTAAGGGCCCTCCACCTCCTCCTCCTTCGAGTCCTATCTGGAACAAGAACAAAGGTAGAATGGGACATCCAAGTGCCAGAAAGGAGCTTGAAATTCCTCAGGGTACCTCGGTTGCTAAGGAAACTGCTACACAACTGGAGCAAAAACTGTTGAAATTCCGAGAAGAACTGGATCAGGTTCAGAATTTGGCAAACTTATCATTTTCCCTCACCGCTCCTGATGTCAACACCTAGAATCCCGCACCTCCACAAAACACCCCACAACCACATATACAACCCACTTATACCAAACACAGCAACACATGCCACACCCCAAATAACACTCCACTACTCATTCCCGAGCCACTAAACACCACAAATGACCATCTCCACAACACTTCTATTTTTGTGGATACGGTACCCCCACTACACCCAACCAATCTCAAATGCACCTGAGACTGATGACAAGGGCTCCCTTATCAGGAATTTAGCAGCAGAACTTAAGAAGTTAACCAGCCGAGTTCAGGGCGTGGAACGTAACAAAGGTATTGAAGGGTTAAATTATGAAGACCTATGCATTCAGCCAGATGTTGAACTTCCAGAGGGGTACAAACCTCCCAAGTTCGAAATATTTGATGGGACAGGAGATCCTAGAGTCCACTTGAGGACATATTGCAATAAGCTAGTTGGAGTTGGAAGGGATGAGAGGATCCGTATGAAGCTTTTCATGAGGAGCCTGAAAGGAGATGCACTATCCTGGTACATCATCCAGGACCCTAAGAAATGGACGAGTTTGGTAGGCATGGCATCAAATTTCATAGATAGGTTCCAATTCAATACAGAGAACGCACCAGATGTATTCTATATATAAAACTTGAAGAAGAAGCCCACCAAAACATTTCGCGAGTATGCCACTTGTTGGAGGTCAGAAGTTGCAAAGGTCAGGCCGGCCCTAGAAGAAGAGCAAATGAATAGGTTCTTCATCCGGGCTTAGGATCCCCAATATTATGAGAGATTGATGCTGATCGAGGGCCAAAAGTTCTCCAATATCATCAAACTTGGAGAAAGAATCGAAGAGGGCATTAAGAATGGTATGGTTACGAATCTTGAAGCATTGCAGGCCACCAATAAGGCTTTACAGACCGGTGGCACATCTAAAAAGAAGGATGTAAGTGTTGTAATGGTCGCACATGGAGCCAAATCACCACCAAAATACCACACTTACCCATCACCTCCACTTACATATCAGCCTATCCCGAATTACCAAGCACCCGCACCCTCATATCCACCTCCCGTTTACCAGTCCTTTCCACCTTTCACATATTAACCCATCTAACCTAGATACTCTCAACTAGCACCTGTTCGCCAAGCTTATAATGCTCAACCCTCTCACTACCAATCACCACCCACCCGTTAAAATTTCCCAAGACCCAGACCAAATTTTGACCGTAAATCTCCCAGACAATACACAACAATCTTTGAACCGATTGACCAGCTATATGAAAGACTTAAAGCTGCTAGTTACGTCACTCCTATCCCAGCCAAAGCTCCAGAAAATCCCTCCCAGTAGGTCAACCCCAACAAGACCTGTGCGTATCATTCCGGCATGAAGGGATACACCCTTGACGAGTGCCGCTCATTGAAAGACAAGATTCACACCCTGATCAACAATAAGGTCTTTGTAGCAAAGGAGCCTGCTCCTAATGTTCGTAACAACCCTCTTCCTGACCACAAAGGTGGAGACATTCACATGATCGAGATCGAGGATGATTGGGACCCCAAAGGGCCGATAGGTTTGATTGCTGAAGGAGATTAACCAAAGAAACCGGCAGTTACACTTAACCCAATTGTTGTGCAAAATTACCCCTCCAGGGACGACGAAGTAAATATGTCTATACCTCTTGAATTTGAAGCGCCTCCTTCTGCAAAGGTGCCCGGTCCAATCGAGGTTGAATTTGGAGTTCCAAAAGCACCTACACCTTTTGAAGTTGATGTGTTACCACCTAGGGTGCCTATTCCAGTGGCAATGACAGACATAACACCATTCCACTCAAATGCCATACCATGGGATTACATTGTCGAAGCTAGGAGGAAAGGAAAGACCAAGACAGGAGAAACGATTGCCGCACAAGGAATGACTAGAACAGGAAGGGTTTACACCCCAGAGCACCTAGCCGAGTCCAGTAAGCAAGCCCTCGGACGGCCTATTGAAACAAGACCCGATGATCTTTGGAGGAAAATACAGGCTAAGGAGTACTCGGTCGATGAGCAATTGAACAAAACACCAGCACAGATATCTATCCTGGCTCTTCTGCAGAGTTCAGACGCTCACAAGAATGCCCTAATGAAGATACAGAGCGAAACCTATGTTCCCAGCAATATAACCGGGGGTGAAATGGCGAATATGGTGGGGCAAGTGCTGGAGAGCCATAAAATAACCTTCCACGAAGACGAGTTGCTGCCAGAAGGTTTGAGCCACAACAAGGCACTGCATATCACCGTGCAATGCGAAGATTATTTCATCACTAGAGTTCTGATCGATGGATTGAGCCTAAACATTTGTCTACTTGTACCTCTCAGAACTCTGGGGAAAGGCCTACACGAGATCAAAGACGGGGCTATCAATGTCAAAGCCGTTGATGGGTCCCAGATATTTACTATTGGAGAAATCAGCCTATGCTTGCAAATGGGACCAACATGGTTCGACGTCGACTTCCAAGTAATAGATGTCCCGGCATCCTACAACCTGCTGTTAGGGCGCCCCTGGATCCACGCTGCTGGAGCCATAGCATCGACCCTACATCAGGCGGTAAGGTTTGAATGGAACCACCAAGAGGTGATCATTCATGGCGATGGTAGTAACCCCCTATATAGTCGCCAGAACATCCCAATGATCGGAGGCAGAAGAAGAATAGGCGGAGAAACATACCACTATATCGAAAGGGTCAACGCTGTAGATAACGATAAGTGGTGGTACAACAAGATTGAAAGTATCCTGAATTGGTGTGGGTACGAGCCTGGAAAGGGACTCGGTAAAAATCTTTAGGGGATCACTAAGCCCATCAAACTAAAGAAGCATGGTACTACCTTTGGCTTAGGGTACGGTTATACTTGGGAGGAATTCCAGAGCTGGTCGCCACCATGGCACGGCCCCTACTATCCATTGGAGTTTCCGATACCTAGCCTGGAGCAGACCTTCCAACCGGCAGATACTATATATGGGTCAGAAGAAGATGAAGCGTTGGCAGCCATGAAGAATTTGTTCGTGGAGGATGATGATAT
>MU681080.1:0-33526 GCA_026770625.1 Nicotiana glauca | reverse complement strand
ATTTAAGACCAAGCTTTCTCATTTCCCTCTTCTTTTTGTTGTTCTTTTCTTTCTTTAATTAATTAAAAACCTAAACTAAATTCCTAAATTAATTCAAATTGTAAAATCTAACTATGTAAAAATGATCATCATTTTTTTTATTTTTGATTAATAACACAATTAGCTCAATGTAATTAATTCCTAAATACAAATTAAACCTAAGGTGGCTTGAAATTAAAATGTGATATTTTTTATGGTTTTTTTTTCTTATGATTTTTTTTAAAAAAAATATTTGAAATGCAACTAAATAAATAAAAACACCTAAAAATCAATTAAAAATTATTTTTGTCTATTTTTAGGAGTTATTTTCATATAGGGCAAAAATCACGTACTTACAGGTACTCAAAATGACCGATCTGGTCATTACATTAACCCAGGCTCGCATCTCGGTACTCAAAAAAACTTATAAATTCCAACAACTCATTCGAATACGAGTCCAACCGTACTAATTTTACTCAAATCTGACTCCGAATCGATGTTCAAAACTCAATTATTCACTTCAAAAAAGTTTAGACAAACCCCCAATTTCTCCTTTAAAATAATCGATCAAATGCCAAAATCAAAGATGGAATCATGAAATATAATCAAAACTGAATAGAAAATACTTACCCCAATCCATGTGGTGAAAATCTCCTCCAAAATCGCCTAGAATCGAGCTCCAAATCTCAAGTTGTGATAAAATGAACCAAATCCTCGATTTATAAACTTCTGCCCAGCATTTACGCATGTGCGAATCACTTGCTGCTTCTGCGACCCAAGTTCCGCTTCTGCGGAAGAACACTGAAACCCCGACCTCTCGCACTTGTGGCAAATACTCCGCTTCTGCATCATTACAGGTGTGAGACTCCCCAATTCTGCCTTCCCACTCCTGCACAACTCCGCCCACAGATGCGCTAAATATCCTGCATCTACGATATCATGCCCTAGATTAACCTTTCGCTTCTGCGCCAAAATCAATGTATCTACGCCGTCGTAGATGTTTCCCCTACATCGCATAAGCGGATACAACACATGTCTAGCCTTCTTTGCAACGACGACCATGGCTACGCTTCTGCGACTACCGCATCTGCAAAAATCAATAACACAGGTGCGCAACATCTGTACCAGCAAAAACCAGCAACCACATAAGAAGGGAAAATGGTCTGAAACACGTCTGAAACTCACCCGAGCCCCTCGGGACCCCATCCAAACATGACAACAAGTTCCAAAACATAACACAGACCTGCTCAAGGCCTCAAATCACACATAACAACATCAAAACCACGAATCACACCTCAAATCAAACTTAATAAACTTTTGAACTTCAACTTCCAAAACTCGTGCCGAACCATATCAAATTAACTAGAAATGACCTCAAATTTTGCACAGAAGTTCCAAATAACATAACAAACCTATTTCAACTCCCGGGAAAACACTAAACCCAATATCATTAAAGTCAAATACTGGTAAAACTTATGAACATTCCAAACTTTTAAATTGCCAACTTTTGCCAAGTAATGCCGAAACCTCCTAAAACATCCAAATACAAAACCGGACATATGCCCAAGTCCAAAATCACCATCCGGACCTAATGAAACTATCAGAACTCCGATCCGAGGTCAAATATACAGAAGTCAAACTTGATCGACTCTTCTAACTTAAAGCTTCTAAAATACACACGTCATAATACATCATACGAAGCTACTCATGACCTCAAACTACCAAACATAGTTCAAATGCTCAAAACGAATGATCGGGTTGTTACACTTAATATCATCAAACAAGGCAAGAGCAACCAATTCCAATAACTAAGGTTAATATCTTTACACAATTCCCCAAAATTCAAGAAAAATCAATCCCGAGCCTGTCCGGTCAAAATCTGAGTCCAAGGGTAGATTTCGACTACCCGAAATCAACATATGTGTTTTGTTTCAAATTCGAGTCCAATTCGACTCTCATACCTCGAATTTTCATTTTTCAAAACATGGTCAAAATCTCCCAAAGATTCTCTTCAAATTCCATGGATTAGATGTTAAATCTCATAAACAGTCATGTAATAAATTGGATCAAAATTAATTTCCCAATAATTTGATATGAAAATCTCTCCTCAAAATCGCATCCGACCGAGTCTAGGGTTCTAAAATGTAATAAAAGAAGCTAAGTCCCAAAATCCCACTATTTTAATAAGATGCAGAAGTCTCAAATACGACAGTGCGAACCCCGCAAATGCGACAAGTTCATTGCAAAAGCGATGCCTGTTGAATATTGGGGATGTCGCAAATGTGACATAGACTATGCATTTGCGAAGCCACCCCTTTCATAAAAGCGATCATTTTATCGCAAATGCGGACTTCCCTTGCCTAGATGCCTGATTGCAAATGCGATCAATAGTTCGCAAAAGCAAACCTGACAACCTCTTAGTCCACCTCACAAATGCAAGGTTCACAAATGTGAACAGTGTCTCGCATTTGCGAGACCTACAACACTTGCCCAGCACCAACAACTATGAAACATGACCAAATCATTCTGAAACACGTCCAAAACCATCCGAGTCCTCGAGGCTCTACACCAAATATATATACAAGACTAAAAGCATCATATGAACTTTCTCATGTGATAAAAATACCAAAATAACATCCGAAACTATAAATCAGACACCAAAACACATGAAAATACAATGAAACTCAAGAATCCCTAGAATCACACCCAAGCGTCCGATTTCTACCAAACCAAATCAGAATGACAACAAATTTTACAAACAAGCTCAAAATGATAAAATGAATCTACTCCAAGTCTCGAAACCAAAATCCGAATCCTATAATGATAAAGTCAACCTATGGTCAAACTTAGAAAATTTATAAACCTTCAAATTGCCAATTTTAGCCAATTAGAGTTAAAATCTCCTAGAAGCACCGAAATGCAAATCCGGGCTTACAACCAAGTTCAAAATCATCATCTAGACCTAACAAAATCGTAAAACTCCGATCCGAGGTCAAATATATACAAGTCAATCTTGGTCAACTCTTCCAACTTAAGGCGTCCTAGTTGAGAATCATTCTTTCGAAAAATCTCCAACAACTCGAAAATCAAAAACAATGATACACGCAAGTCATAACATACCAAACGAAACTACTCGTGACCTCAAACCATCAAACTGACCACAAATGCCTAAAAGAATCGGTCAGGTCGTTACGTTCTCCCCCGATGGAATATACATTCATCCTCGAACGTGCCAAGAGTTGTCTGAAAGCCATCAAATCACTATATAAGTTCACGATGCCCATACACATAGGTGATCTCATGTCATCCCAATCCATATAAATCCGACAACACAATCTAACTGAAGATCTTTACCTTAACCTTAACTCGCTACTCTTAGAACCCAATATCCAACCTTTAGAATTCATTATAAGACCGGATTCTCGCATCCATACATTGTATAAGTGTGAATCAAGATGCATCAAGTCGTAACCATATCCTAAGATACATTCTCATGATATCCCACATAACTCGGATTCTCATAGCAATAACTTCTGACCATAATAGTTGCCCAATAACAAAGCTAGTACCGACAACATACCTCACAACAAACGAAACCTCATTTCAAACCTTCGTGCACTGTCAATGATGAAAGAAATACGCGGATACCCATAACCACCCATCAGATCAACAAGTCATGGAGCTCCCTCACCCGCCAAGGACCTTAGCTGAAATCTACCCTGACTAGTGACATTATTCTTCCAAACATACCTTAATCAGATTTCATTTTAGGTCCAATAACCTCACATCATCCACTACAAGCTACTCGACCGATATTCCATACCAATACCACCTATTGCCATAAATGATGCAATTTGTGCACCAACGAACAAATACTCAAAGACACCCAATGATAGAAAGAGAACGAAAATAAGAGAATCGCCCCGTAAGTTCAACAGTACCACCAGAAAGCATAATGCTATGAGCTCATCACACTAAGAAGAAACAAGCATATGAAATAAGCACAAAGGATCACATCCCAACATAACTCTACGATGCGTGACCCAATCCAAATATCGGTCCACATGAATTACCTTGAGCCATAATGCTCATAATCAACAAGCATATGTGTCATTAGTCAAAAAACACGCGTAGCACATGTCCATAACCATGGAGAAATAGATATAACTATATACCATCAACATGAAGACAAAAAACAAGGCGTCACCAACCATCTAACACCCCAAGAACCATTATGCTTGGATTTTCCAAAAGGCCCAAACAGAATCGCATCATATGTGTAAATAGTCAACAATCTCGCAACCAATCGTGGCATAAAAGAGTATCACATGGAACATATGAGGACACAAATAATATCAACTCCCATGGGTGACACACCCCTCTACAATAACTGTGTTGAGTAACAAATCCGACCTGATGTAGGATACACATTCTCATTTGGCTTACTAGTGGCCTCCAAATCAATTTTGATCCTCCTGAAATAGTTAGATAACCTCCGAAAAGCCCATAATAACCTATCCATAGCACATACAATTAGCTGTCAACTTAAAAACATACCTTCACCATTTGCAACAGTGGAACAATCTGCCTCTAAGAACCCATCTTAGTCTTCAAATCCCTAGAATATTAGAATCTATATATCTGATCTCAACTACACTAATCAAATGACTGACACATTCCTCATACACGATTATCCGACTAGAAATACTTCCATTATTTTGTGCCTCACAGAAAAATCTAAACATCAACTATCAATCAACCAGACGATTACCGTAGTACTAGTCAAGCATCCACAAGTCAAAACACTACGCACCTTCTGAAATGTACACCCTTCTCAAATGATACTAGATAGTGCCAATATTCTTCTAACCATTTGAAACCGTCCATGCTATCTAGAACTCATTACCCCATCTAGGAGAAACATCATACTACATAACATATTCCTTATGCCGATAGTAAACATCCGACCCAAACCATGGTCGACACTATCAAGAACTCTTCGAAACCTGTTCGGACGTGACCAAGTCATCAGAAGTGAATTTTCCCAACTCAACCAAGTCACGCAGGCCACCCAACCAAAGAGTATTGCCACAAATACCGGTAGGGCATCACCACACCAATGGGACCAATTACTGTTATTACTATACTAACCTAACCACCACCAAAGCTGGTCCATTCCTTTGAATTCCCCTCGACTACCTTTGAGTTAACACTTCTCCTTACCAGTACACAATGATCCTTAACCCAAGTTCACCATAAGAGATCCTAGCAGGAACCGCGTCACCCGAAAGCACATAAACCAATGCATTCCCTCTAAAACACCCAATAATACCACAACCGAGATACCCACCCTAAAGAGACCTCTTGTGAATTTGAAGTTGTTCTCTACCCTCTCTGATATTGAAGTGTAGAATTAATAATGATGCAGAGATACCGCATAACTCAGCACTATCTCGTGCAAGTCTTAAATCTTAGCCATATACAATTTCGGGGAACCCTCCAATACCACATATATACCTCAGACCAAAACTAATATAACACATGACCATGCAATCTGATTGTCGATAGCAGAAACCCCCACTTGGCTTGAGGTCATAGCACATAATATCCGATATCCCATAATACCTTTACTCCATATTTTCCAGAATATCGCACTGTACTCTAACTAAATACTTCATAAGCTCATGTAGCACTAGTCATTAAATACCTCAAATCATCTACTAAGTGTGTATTCATCCTCGTGACAGTCAAGCCAACTTCCTCAAGTGCCCTGAATGATAAAATATACCTTCCACTGAATAGAAGCCCCGTACAAAACACGTAAACTTAAATATTGTCAGCTAGCCTCAAATCAACATTCTCCATAACCCTACCATGATTGCAACAACTAGGCAATTAATTAAATCCTCGATAGTCCGTGCTCGCCAATCAGATACAAGGGCCTAATATACCCCCAACATGAACAAATGAAAGATCTACCAATGAATCTGCATCCTTAGTCTGGAAAACACCTCGAGAAAATGATTGAGCATTCATAGCCCCCTCGTAACCCATCCACAACATCATAACTTATTGGTGCATAGATGATACCGAATGCGCAACATCATACACTAGTGGATGTAAATGAATATAATATATATGCTTCAAGGTGAATCAATGGTGTGCGATAAGGAATGAGAGAAGTTGAATTTTCTAATAGTTATGTAGCCTCTCGAAGATAAGTACAGACGTCTCGTACCGATCCGCAGGACTCTACTAAACTTGCTTATGACTCGTACAACCTATGAACCTAGATCTCTTATACCAACTGTTAGGACCTCAAAATTCCACCTTAAGAATCGTGATGACACCTAGTCTCTAAGACTAGGTAACCTTAGAACATGTTGAGATTTAATAGAAATAAACAACTTAGACATTAAATTAAACCAACAAATATCATAATAAAGCTAAAATTATCAATAGTCATATATCCCCAAAACGGTAGTATGGAGTCATAACCATACTGAAATAAATTAGGATCTCTAAATACAATACCGTTCTGGAACTCAAATGATAGTACAATTGAGATAACAGAAGGTGACTCCGAGGCCTGCCGGCGCAAATAACTGGTATACCTTGAAGTCTCCACAAATCAAGCTCAACTCAACTCTTTACCATCTGGCACAATCCGATGTACCTAGATATACACAAAATATACAGAAGCGTAGTATGAGTATACCACAAATCGGTACCCAGTAAGTATCAAGACTAACTTCAATGGAGTAGTGACGAAGTACAAGTCAAGACACTTGCTAGATATGAAAACATATGCATAATATAAATATAAAGCTAACAACGGAAATGAAATCAATAAATGTCAACAAAGAGTAACATATGATAAAATAACAAAATAATCAAAACACAGTTAAAATACAAGTGAAATAAATTAAGAAAAATAATAACAGTTCAAATCATCAACCCGTTCTTTACAACAAGAATCACCCAAGGTACCACGCCTTATAATCACAAATCCCAAGTCATAGTTACAAATCTTATACACATGGCACCCCGTGCTCACATTATCAATCACCTTCGCATGATAAAGACCTCGTGCCACAATATGAGTCACACTCGCACGACAAAGACCTCGTGCCTCAACAAATACCACAACCGCACATTAAAGACCTAGTTCCATGACCTATATCGTATCCGTGTCAATTATCATTAAAATGTTCAAAAGGTTTATTTGGATAAATTAAAGCATGATTAATTCAAATGAGATAATGAGTTTGTTTTAAGGATCAAATAAAGCAAAGCATGATACAATTTAAATAAAGCAAAGCATCAAATGAGATAATGAATTAATTTTAAGAATTAAATAAAGTAAAGCATCAAATGAAACAATGAGTCTATATTAAGAATCAAATAAAAAGCATGATACCAATTTCTTTATTTAAATCGATTATGTTATCAACAACTCAACAATATGAGATAATAATTCCACGTAAGTAAATCCATCTTGATAACCAATTCATCAAGTATGATGGAGACACAGATTAGCACATTAAAATAACGCAACAAATCACGTAAAATGCATGACATGCACAAGAAGTCAAAAACCGTTCCAACACAAAAATAACAACACAAGTCACTTCGATGTGCCATATACCATAATCACATATCATCCTTATGATGTCGCGTGAGATTTACATCTAAAATATTTTTCCCGAAACAGCTTCACGCATTTTAGCACCTTTATCTCATCGTGTGTGCATCACAATAAAGTATTTCTACTTACTTGCACCATGAACATAAGTTAACTCAATTCATTATTTCGTCATGTAATAGGAAAAAATGCCCTAATCTCGCCGCATGAACATAAATATATACACTACCCTTATGTAGTCGCATGCACATCTCAATCATAACACAGAATCAACCGCATACCACGTGCCCATATGCCATAATATTTTCCAAAAAACAATACCAATGCCACAATAATACATTGTGATGATCCGGTAAGTCATCTTATGATTTAAAACTAAACTCTGTATTTCGAGGCCTTAAAAACCTTATTCTTCTCGATTTGTGTGCACAGCCCAGGTATGTTTCTGGAAAGCTTTTGTGTTGAAAGTTGATAAACATAAGGATTTTTTATTAAAAACTTCATTTGAGTTGACTTCGATTAATATTTTGGGTAAAAGGGATCGAATTCATGCTTTGACAGTTTTGGTGGGTTCATATCGAAAGATAAGACCTGAACGTATGCTCGGAATCGAAGGTCCCTAGCCCGGGTTATGAATTTTTGTTAAAAATTAAAATCTGAAAAATTATTAATTTTTAAGAAAAGTATTGATGCTTGGTCTTGTTGGTATCGGGTCCGTATTTTGGTCTCGTAGCCCGGTAAAGGTTCAATAAAATATTTAAGACATTTCCAATTTGGTGAGAAACGGAGTTGATTTGACGTGATTCAGACGTTCGATTGTGAAAATAGGAATTTCAAAGTGTTCTTGAGAATCTCATTTGATTTGGTGCTAAATTTATGGTTTTAAGTGTTATTTTGGTAATTTGATTGCACGAGCAAGTTCATATGATGTTTTAATACTTATGTGCATATTTAGTTTGGAGTCCCGAGGGCTCGGGTGAGTTTCGGATAGGCTACAGAGTGAAATTGGGCTTAGGCATTGCTGATATTTGCAATTTCTGGGAATTTGCGAGATCAGAGTTCACATTTGCGAGCATTAAAAATTCGCATTTGCGAGCTACTCATTGCAAATGCGAAGAGTACCTGGGCCAGGGAGTCCTCGCATTTGCGAGAAAACATTCGAATTTGCAAAGCTGGTCTGGGGAAGGGGTTCTTCGCATTTGCGAAGAAGGGGTTCGAAATTGAAATCCCAGTTCCGCATTTGCGAACAAATTGTTCGCATTTGCGATAGAAGTAGAAATACGACATGTTCGCATTCTCGATACCTTTCTCGCATTTGCGAGCTTTGCAATTACGAAGCTCAGGTCGCAAATGCGACATATGTAGCTGATGAAAAGGGACTTAGACGGGATTTTTCTCCCATTCTTGAAATTTTAAAAATATAAAATACAAGAGATAATTTTCCATAGAGCTTTTCTTTCCCAAATCATAGGTAAGTGATTCTAAACTAGTTTCTTTCAATCTTTCACTTTATTTTACAAGATTTCAACGTAGAATCTATAGTTTTCATGGTGGAATTGGGAATTTTTTGGTAGAAATTAGGGATTTGATAAATTGGGGATTTAGACCTCAAATAAAGGTCAGATTCCAAAATCAATTACATATCTGGGCTCGGGGATGAATGGGTAATCAGGTTTTGATCCAAATTTCGGATTTGGACCAAGCAGGCCTGAGTGTTTACTTTTTCAATAATGGCCTAAATTGAATTCTTATCGATTGTGAGTGATTCCTAAGGCTTATTTTGAAACGTCTGGTTGGTAATTTGCTAGCTATTGTTAGTTCGGAGGTGTGTTTGAAAGAAAAAACTGTGATTGAGCTTTGAGTGGCCTTTGAGCGAGGTAATTGTTGTGTCTAATCTTAACTCGAGTGAATTAGGAACCCTCGAGCTTTGTGTTATATGAATTCCATGTGAGCGGCGTATATGCAAGGTGAAGAATTCTTATATGCTGCCGAATTATCTGTTTTTCCTGATTTATCGCTTTTTCTGAATTATTTTCCCTCATATCTTAATTGTCACATGCTCTAAATTTTTTTCATGCTTAGTTGCTGCGTGTTAATCAATATATTCTTCAGTTAACCATGTTAGATCTTTTCATAGTTCCCCTAATCCCGGCTATTTTCTTAATTTGACTTGTTTGTGCCTTCTAACTGTAAATTGCTGGTTTGGTCTCGCTGTGTAGTATTATTTGTGTAGATTCTATATTGAACAAGGTTTCTTTTCTTGCTTAAGTTTGGTATTTATTTATCGTAAAGGCCTTGTGATTTAGCCCATTAATTTGACTGTGTACATTGACTGTTTAGCACTGATATGATATGATCGGGTTGCACGCTGCAACATGTATAATAAGGGAGGATTGATATGGTTAATAAGGGTGAATATATATGTACGGTGGGATCGGGTTGCACGCTGCAACATGTGGAATAAGGTTGGATTGATATGGTGAAACAAGGGTGAATTATGATATTGATATTGATATATGGTGGGATCGGGTTGCTCGATGAAACAAATATAGTATATATTATTTACTGTTATTGATATTGTTATCTAGAATAAGGAATGCATTGTCTGGTAGGATCGGGTTGACAATCTATATCTTCCTATTTCTTGAGATGCGTTATTTTTTTATATTTTGTTTGAACTAGTAAATGTTGGTAAATCTGGACGACATTGGTTTAATTTCGAGGTTGTGGTTATCATTTTCTGTTGGCTGTCTAATACTGTACCATATTTCAATTATTATGTCATTGGTATAGACCGCATACATGTTTTAGCGAAGGTGACCCGCCTTAGCCTCGTCACTACTTCGTCGAGGTTAGGTTCGACATTTATCAGTACATGGGATCGGTTGTACTGATACTGTACTCTGCACACTGTACAGATTTTGGAGACGGGTCCCAACGACGATTACTAGTGATCTTGGATTAGACATTAGCGGAGACTTAAGGTACGTCTATTCAGCGACCGCAACTCCTGGAGTCCCCATCCTCTTTTCTTTTAGCTGTACAACTTCATTCAGATAATTTTGTACTTATTTCAAACCTTTATGTGTATTATTTTAGAAGCTCGTGCACTTGTGATACGAGGTTCAGGGAATTGTAATAGACGTCGGTTGTTTAGTTTCCACATTTGTACTTAGAACATATATGTTATTTCAGTTTGTTATTAATGTTATCGTTTAAGCTGCTAAAAGAAGTAAATTGTTCTAACGTTGGCTTGCCTATAAAGTAAAATATTAGGCGCTATTACGATCTCGACGGTTGAAATTCCGGGTCGTAACATACATAGTCCACGACTCAATAACAATGTAAACATGAATCACAACAACAACACAATAGTACGGAAAGCAAAATCAACAATGACACGTGCTTCACCCAACAACAACTTTAATTCAAGACATAATAATAGTCTAAGGGTCTAATACGGTCAACTAACACACATAAGCTCGTGTACATACTCGTTACCTCATGAACACGTCTTTTCACGTAGTTCAAATAGTATAAGTAGACCAATTACTCAAATCTAACAAAAAATAACCTAATATCATCAAACAAAGCAATAGAAACTAGTGTCAATAATTAAAAGTAAGATATTTACACAATTTTCCAAAAGTTAACAAAAGTCAACCTCGGGCCGCCTTGTCAAAACTCTAGTCCAAAGGTAGATCTTGATTACCCATAAACCCATGAGTCCATATATGTATTTTATTTTAGAATCTGAGTCTAATTCGATTCTCAAATCTCAAATTTTATTTTTTAAAACATAGTTGAGATTTCACAAACTTTCTCTTCAAATTTCATGAATTAGATGTTAAATATCACAATTGGTGTAATACATTTGAAAATGGATAAAATATACTTACCCAATAGTTTGGTTTCAAAATATCTCCTCAAAATCGCCTCCCATCGAAACTAGGATTCTAAAATGTGATAAAAGAAGCTGAGTTCCGAAATTTCACTATTTTGTTCAGCTGTAGACATCGCAAATGCAACCCGGGATTCGCAAATTTGAATGCCGCAAATGCGACATAGACTACGCATTTTCGAAGTCCACCCCTTCCGCAAAAGCAATCATTTTATCGCAAATGCGGGTTTCCCTTGCCTAGGTGACTGCTCGCAAATGCGATCAATAGTTCATGTGATACATGTCTGTCAAGATAAAGAAGAATGAACATTCATTAACATAGTGAAAGATGGAAAGAATCCAAATATAATGATAGAAATAAAAGAGCCTAGAGATTGTATGTAATTAATTCATGATAAGAAGCCAAATTGGCTCGAGCATTCTGTAATTAATTAACGTAGTGGTCAAGAGAGAGTTTGTGTTCACTATATGTATAAAGTTGAGGAGAATGGAGTTTATTCCAAAATCCTAAGGCCAAGAATCATGAAAGTAGTAGTAATAATAGTGTTAAGTGGGATATAATACTTAGATTGGTTTTTGGAGAAATTAATAAAGAAAAAGAGTGTGGATTTCCAGGCATATATAACTTTGGCGATTCGAATTCGGACACAGGTGGAAAATAGCATTGATATTGCTTGATGACTCCATTGCAATCTTGAGATTAGCATTGAAATTGCTTGATGACTCCATTGCAATATTGAGATTAGCTAACAGATTTGGTTATGATATATGGGTGACGATCCAACCAGGGGTTTGGAACAGGCTTCTTAATTTTCATTGCTTTACCCATGTTACTTCTTGGTGTTGTAGCTCTGTCATTTTGGTAACCAAAGGTTTTCGGCTAGTCTCCTATAATGTTTGGACCAAGAAAATGACACAATCATCGAGGCCTAAGAGAAAAAGAACCGGTAGATGATGGCTGTCAGTTTTATTTATTACTAATATAAATCCCTTCAAAGTTCTGATTGTACCCAAAAGCTAGTGATTTATTCAAATGACTAAGGTCCTTTTACTGTATTTATGGTTTGAGTGTTGCAATCTTGATGATATGCTTTGCCTTTGCATAATCTGGTTATCGAGAGGAGTTCGTTTACTGCACGGCTTTACTTCTTTGTTCCTAATAGGATTGCGTTCATATTAAGCACAAGGCATGATATTGTTCAGTTGCAGGGAATATTTTATATTTAGTTAGCTTTCTTATTTTGGTCCTTTGGTGCTGATAATAACCTCAACTTGCCCTAGTTCCAAAAGATTATCCCATCTTTTTAATCTTTTATTATGCTTTATATTCTTAGTTCAATTTCGAATTAAACAATCACTTTTCAAATGAACATGCATTTTAATTAAGCACATAAAACTTGCAAAGGAATAAGTTTGGCGCCAGCACGGTACAGACTATGGATTTCATAAAAGCAATAAGTTGTTGTCCGGTGAAAGAAAAATTAAGACGAGTCACAAAATTGTGATGATCCCAAAGATCAGCACTTGATTTATAAATTAATTCTGTGTTTCGAGGTCCTAAAAGCCTCCTTTTATCTCACCTCGAGTTGCGTGCATGATCTGGGCGTGTATCCGAAACGCTTTTATGTGGAAATTTGATAAAAATGCTAATTTGGCCTTTTAAATTGAATTTAAGTTGACTTCGGTCAATATTTTGAGCAAATAGATTCGGACCCGTAATTTGATGGTCCCGGAGGTCTCGTAAAAAAATATGGGACTTGAGCATAAGCCCGGAATTGGATTCCGAGGTTCCAAGCCCGAGAAATAAATTTTTGAATAAAATTGTTTAACTGAAATTTTAAGAGTTTTTGGAAACTTAAATGTGTTTGAGTTTGATGGTATCAGGCTCGTATTTTGGTTTTGGAGCCCGATACAGATCTTATATGGTACTCCCTCCGTTCCAATTTATGTGAACCTATTTGACTGGGCACGGAGTTTAAGAAAAAAATGAAGACTTTTGGAATTTGTGGTCCTAAACAAGTCCAAATGGGCCCAGAGTATTTGTGTGGTTATAAAAGTTTCTCATTAAGGATAGAGTTGTAAGTTTAAGCAAAATTGTTACCAAATTTAGAAAGGGTTCATTCTTTTTGGAACGGACCAAAAAGGAAATAGGTTCACATAAACTAGAACGGAGGAAGTATTTAAGTTGTGTCTGTAAAATTTGGTAAGAAACAAGCTTCATATGACGTGAATCGGACCCTCGGTTGTGAAATTTGAAACTTAAAGAGTTCTTGGGATTTTTCTTTGATTTTTTATGCTAAATTCGTAGTTCAAGGTATTATTTTAGCGATTTGATCATGCGAGCAAGTCCATATGATGTTTTTAGGTTAGTGTGCATGTTTGGTTTGGAGCCTCGAGGGCTCGGGTGAATTTTGGATAGGCCACGGAGTGAAATTTGACTTGGGAAAAATGCTGGTGTGTTGCAGGTCTGCAGGCTTCGCAGTTGCGAAGTTGGGCTCGCAAATGCGAGCTCGCATTTGCGAAGATGGCCTGGTCAGGCCTTGATTTCAAATGCGACCTTTTTATCGCAAATGCGAAAGGGTACAGGGTCGCAAATGCGAAGACAGCAGGTCCCAAAGGGTTTCGCAATTACGAACCCTGGTCGCAATTGCGACATCAGAGACCTGTTAAATGAATTTCAGATGGGATTTCAACCATTTTTACAACCTTCTCAAAATCTAAACTCTCTGGGCGATTTTGCAAAGGCACTCACTCTTCCAAATCATTAGTAAGTAATTTCTAACTCATTTCTTTCAATCAAACCCATCTTTTTAAATGATTTCAACTCAAAATCAAGGGGTTTCATGGGGATATTAGGTGATTTTGGGTAGAACTTAGGAATTTCGATTTTGGGAGGATTTTGAAGAGGAAATCAGTGGATAACGATTCCGAATCCCTTTCTAGTTGTATTCCTATAATCTAATCTTAGTTTTGTCAATTACTTTCGGATTTGGGATGAAAAAATTGAGGAAAAGTGGAGAAAAGTTCTTAGGCCTAAATTTGGGGTTTTGACCTAGATTTTGATGTCGGATTGGAATAATTTTGGTATAAATAAACTCGTGAGAGTATGAAGATTCTGAATTTGTAAACTTTACCCGATTCTGAGGCATGGGCCCGGGGGCATTTTGGTCATTTTTTCTAATTTTACGTATTAGCTAAGAATTAATTAGTTGAATTAGTTACTCGAAGTGTTATTTACATTATGCAATTACTTTGAATATATTTGGGCCATTTGGAGTCGGATACTCGTGGCAAGAACGTGGTATAGTGAGCTGGTTCGAGGTAACTGGCTTGTCTAATATCGTGTGGGAAAACTCCCCTTAGGATTTTGGTATTGTGATATCTGAAATACCTTGTACGTGAGGTGGTGAGCGCATACTTGTGTTGATTGTTGAAAAATCCTATTTTCCATTTAAGTATCTATATTTCGTATTTTACTTTACTGTTTACACTACTTGAACTTTGAGCTTACTGTTAGCTTAGGAAAGCATGCCTGAATGACTAAATTGCTTACTTGCTCAAACTGCCTTATCTGAGCTCTGTGCAACATGCTAGGTTAGAATTACTTGTCTATTTTGGTATGAAATTGGATTGAATTGAATATTGTTCGTGTTGTTGCTGTGTGCTTACTTTGGGACTGCGGGCGATTTTTCGGTAGATCCCCCTTGCCTGTTTATTTGGGACTATAGATTGATATTCCGATAGATCCCCCTGCACAATTATATAAAACTACGGGACTGCACCAGGTAGATTCCCCCAGTACTGGATATTTACATTTGGGGACTACGGGTCGGGATTCCGGTAGATTTTCAACGCACTATGAGTTGGACTACGGGACGACACCCGGGAGATCCACTGCACATTTACTTTTGGGGGCTACCGGACAGTATCCTGGTAGATCTCTGGTTGCTGGATATTTACATTTGGGGGCTACAGGATGGTATCCTGGTAGATCCCCGGTTGCCATCTCTGTGTCGAGTTGTATTCTTCTGTGATGTTTCTCTCTGTTGTAATTGTTGTTGTTGTTGTTGTTATTATTATTATTATTATTATTATTATTATTATTATTATTGTTGTTGTTGTTGTTGTTGTTATTATTATTATTATTGTTATCCTGCTTTAAATACTGCTTCATTTCCTTATATATTATTGTATATGACTAGCATGGCCCTGACCTTCCTCGTCACTACTCGATCGAGGTTAGGCTTGATACTTACTGGGTACTGCTGTGGTGTACTCATGTCCTTTCCTGCACATATTTTTGCGTGTGCAGATCCAGGTAATTTCACTTAGTCTTATTACCCTTGAGGCGAGGCGTTTTCTCTTAAGACTACAAGGTATATCTGGCGCGTCCGCAGACCGAGGAGTCCCTTTCTATTCTCTTTAGTAGTTATAGCCCTTCTATATTTTTCTTTGATTTAGACATTCCGGAGTAAGAGCACTTTGTCACATCCATAGTTTGTGATTCATGGGATTTCGGGTTTTTGGAGTGTTCAGTTGGAAATCTTGTATTGTTATATCCCAGACGGCATCTTACACACTATTATATTTTGTTATCTTGGTTTTATTAGTTTCTTTCTGCAATAGTTTCTTTTTCTGCATTTGTTAGGCTTACCTAGTCGTAAAGATTAGGTGTCGTCACGACTGTTCACGGAGGGCGAACTTGGGCCGTGAAAAAAATCATATTGACTTGTCATTGGATTTGCTATATGCTTTTAAAACTAATTTGGAGAATTTCTTATTGTGGAGGGCCTTCCTATATGCTGAATCAAATTAATTTGCAGAGTTGGTAGTTCAGATTAGGCAGTTTATGGAGCTGTTATCTTGCGTATTAGTTAGTTCATTGCCTAAGAAAAGCAAATTCATTGCCTTAGCCTGTGGCTGACTATTTGGCTAAAGCTAGGTGCTGCTGATAAAGTATAGTTTCTTGTGAGAATGATACTACAAGTTTTTCACGTAAGATACATCTTCTTCTCCAACAAATTAGTTGACAAAACGTACGGAAGAAATGGGAGCCTACACTTGTATATTGAAATATAAAGCACTCAACCAAAACCAGAGAGTCAAAAAACAGGAGGATGTCCTAAACTCATTGTGGAAAATTCAAAAAATTAGAACCATGTCGCCAATCAATTAGGACAACATAGGACTCCATTGAGTAGAGCAAAATCACACTTAATTAGTGTCTGCTTTCGCAATTTTGCTTTCTCTGTGTAAAGAGCTTATTGTTTCGAAAACCTTATTCCTTACCATTGAATGCCAAACTTAATTAAAGTATCAAGCTAATTAAGAAGTAAAAAGGTTTAAAGCAAGGCGAGTGGAAAATGAGAAGGAAATAATAGAATATCAAGAAACACTCTCACTAGTGATAAAAATGGTGAGTGGAAAATGAGAAGGAAATAATAGAATATCAAGAAACACTCTCACTAGTGATAAAAATGGTGACGGTCTTATCCATAGTTGCATAGTTGCAGCTAAGCAATGTGATGAATGGAGGTGTTTACCCTCAAATTCGAATAACAATTAAACTTATATTGTGGCTTTAAGGATATGTGATTTCATCCAATACCAATTAATAAGAAAGAAAATAAATGAATAAATTAGAGAATAAAATAAATCAAATCAGTATGCTAGCCAGGTCTC
The DNA here is from genome assembly GCA_026770625.1 of Nicotiana glauca. Classification (NCBI taxonomy): domain Eukaryota; kingdom Viridiplantae; phylum Streptophyta; class Magnoliopsida; order Solanales; family Solanaceae; genus Nicotiana; species Nicotiana glauca. The sequence continues at coordinate 16,280 of MU681080.1, read as the reverse complement.
GACCTCGACTCGTGGAATAGTAAGAACAGTAAATGATAAAGCAACTCCGACGAGCAGTAAGTGCAATATCACGAAAGTAACGAGTGAATATATCTTCTTAGTGAACAATGATGATCGCAAATGAAAGGGACCCCTCTTTATATAATAGAGGAGTCCTAAATAAGGTACACTTCTAATTATCGTAGGAAACCATATTAATATCTGATTAACCGTCGCGGATTGATCCATTATGAGATTCACGTCACGATCCTCGACTAATTGCGGATATCTTGCCTTTTCTGTTATCAAGCTATACCGATGTCGCTCGGAGTATGTCTCTTTCTGGCCACGATTGACGTCGACCTCGGTTAGTAAAGAGGCTTCGATTTCGAACTCGACGTCCTAGCTCCTTGACGCGACATTCCCATATCGACCAAAGAATGAAATCGGGTAGCCCGATTTCTACCGTATACAGAGAATCCCCTCGTTTCTTAGAGTAAAATGTTAAGAAACGGCTTGAACCTCGATTTTTTGGAGACCCTGATAATGATGTCCTCCCCGTGACGTAAGCAATTGAGGTGACCGAAACATCCTGTCGGTACAGTTTCCCAAACCATTAGTGATTGCTAGTGGAAGGTCGGCCACTAAAACCACCGAACCATCGTCGTAATCTATAAATATAGGCTCTTTGGTTGAATCAAAATTTTACTTTTACCTCCACCAAGTTTTCTGGTTTCTTACTCTCTCCATCTCTTCTCTTTCACCACTCGTTGAGTCAACTTTGTTAGTATCAAGAATACCAAGTTTTACCTTTTTCTGCTTCCTTCTACCTGAATTAATGGCGAAAATCTTCAAAACCTCCCACAAAAGGAAAAGGTGTCTTCATCGCGGTCGACCCGTGATAAAACATCGGTGGAGCCACATATCAAGGAGTGCATTACGGGGTCGTGCAATCTTACCTTCGATTTCAAGATCAAGAAACCCTCATCTGTCCCTGGCGAATGCGAGCCGATGTCGAGATATATATGGTCGATAACAGAAGGCGACATGAAGCAGGTAAAAAAAGATTACCGTTGGGAAGGAAAAGAGGTGGTGATCCTGACCCCTGAAGAGGACATCACCACTCACGTGAAAGGGTTCTTGAGTATTTACACTTACCCTTTTATGTTGGTCCTGTTGACCCCGTTATCCTTGATTTCTGCCGCCAATACCAAATAACCTTGGGCCAAATTCATCCTTCCCTCTGGCGCATTGTTATTTTGATCCAGTTCTTCGTGATCCAAGTCGAGGGGATGCCTTTTACCCTCGACCACCTTATTATAATGTACAACCCCCATCTCTATCTGGGAGGGTTGATAAGGCTTCAGCTCAGGGCCACCAAGGTGCTGTTCTTGAGCATAGATGAGGACAAGGACCGAGGATGGATAGGCTGCTTTGTCCGAGTGAGGACTTCCAACATAATTTCAGTCGAGAAGATGCCGTTCCCTGAAGAGTAGAACCTGAAGCGTAAGCATGAATTTGCCTATAACTTCCGTCTACCGCTTTGTTTCTTTTGTCTTTTCGTATAGACATCCTTTCCTATGATAAAACAGTTGCATGGGTGCCCGATACAATCCCGAACCTTGAAGGCTGGGTTCAAAAGCTGGCCTCGACCTTTTCATACTTCGAGTGCTATTGGCGTGATTTGGTCAAGGGCCAATGGGAGGCCAAAAACCATGGTAAGCTTCTCTATCATGTTTGATGCCTTTATATGAAATGTGTCTCTTATTTACACTTGATTTCTTTTTATGCAAGTCTCGAGGATTTTGTCAAAATGAGATTGGCACCACCTGGGGATGAGGTGGCCCCGAAACTGCCTAAGGATAAGAAGAGGAGAAGGGTCTCGCCTTCAGATACTCCGAAGCCTAAGAAGAGCAAGACTCGTAAGTCGAAGGACGGCTCCGTCGCTTTGCCTTTTGACGTAGCCCAAAATCTACGAGGTGAAAAATAGGAGGGAGAAAATGCTGACCGTGAGCTAGTGGCTCAAAAGAGGGGAAGCGTCAAAGCTTCAAAAGCAGCCGAGCCAGTGATGATCGAGGAGGCTCATCTTCGAATTGAGAAGGTCTTAGAAGATGGTCCGAGCAAAGTCCCTGAGTCACCTGGGCCGAAGATGTCTCCCGCTATGACGAACAACCGGCGAGTGTGCCTGAAGGATCCAGTTCTGAGGCCCTTCAAAAAGGAGAGAGTTCCCCAAGTGATTTGCTTGGGGAAATCAATATTGATGATTCGCCGCTTGACCCCATATTTTCTAAAGGGAAATTTCGGGAGGCACAGTCTATAGAGACCCCCAATGTGGGAACAACCCACGAATGGGAAGACATATTTCGTGGCTACCTCGCGGGGGTCGATGATGTTTCCGACCTAGATTTAATAATCATTTTTTATGAGGCTCAGCAACTACTGAGCCAGGTAAATTTCAACCCCCGTTATTACATTTGCTTTTATTTCCTTTTGTCTGATTTCCTTCCTTTCTCCATAGGCTGTGACGCTCCATCAGGAAGCATTCACTAAATCCCGAGCTGAGCTGAATCGGTATGAGGCCGATCCTAAGAGGCTCACGGAGGATAGAGACACTCTCAAACTCCTCTATGTGCAAAAAGAGGAGGAGATTCCGAGCTGAATCGGCAAGGGTTCATAGAGAACAGACCGATCTCATTGAGCAAGTAACGTAAATTTTTTGGAGCTTGACATAGCAATTTGATATTGGCGACTAACAATTAGATCATTCAGGTTCAGCAAAAGGCCAAAAAGATTGAGCAGCTTCGCGAGGAGGCTGAGGTGAAAGAGGCAGAGACTTTGGGGTGGAAGCAGAACATGGACCGTTTTGCCTCGGAGAAAGATACCGCTCGGGCCCAGCTATCTTTGGTTGAGCGTCAACTCCAAAGCATAAAGGAAGAAAGCTTGGCTCGAGCCATGAAAATTGAAGAGCTCGATACTCGGCTGGCTGCCGAGCTTGCAAAGGCTGTATCTGTAGTGGAAAAAGTAAAGGCCGACGCGGAGGTGGTTGTGGCTGTTTACCGACCCGATGCTGAAGCCACTAACGCTCGAGCGAAGAAAATTTCTGATGCCGCTCAGGTTTGATTATCCCATATTGCCATGCATGCTAAATTTCAGTCTCAGAGAGAGACTATCGAGGAGTTTCATGCTCGTGACTTTGGCCTCATGGCCGATATTGAGAACACAAAAGTGCTAGAGGACGAGGCCAAAGCTTTGCTCTTTGATGATGATGACTCCGAGTGTGAAAGCGAATCTGAGAGCGGCGAAGATGAAGATGAAGATGAAGATGAAGCTCCCAGGGAAGATTAAGCTCTTAGAAAATTTTCCTTCTTTTTTGGATTTTTGTGTAAGGACCTAAATGGTCTTTATAAATACTCCTGAATATATTAAAGGTCCTTTTTCTTTTTGATTCGTCTTTGATTTCTATTTCGTGAAAACTTTGTTTTGCTTTTGCCTTATGATAATTGTGATATACTTTAGGTCTTGTGAGAAATTTGGCTCACTTCGTTGCCTTGTGAATTTTTTCATTTTCGTTTGTTTGTGATACCAAAACTTAAGCGATTTGATCGTAGTTTGACTAATATAGTCTCTATCATCAAGTGAGTATTTTCTCAAACTAGGAGTAGTAGAAACCCTTAGGTTTCGTTCGAGTGAGGACGGATCCTTGAACCCAAAAAATATAACGGCCCTTAGGCTCTTTCAATTGGGACGATATGGCCTCAAAAGAGACTTATTCCCTTTTCGGCTTAAAAAGATTAATCATATAAGAGTTTATTATGCCTTAGCACGAGGTAACTCAGTACCTATTAGGGTTCTCGAGGGTTAGAGCTATTAAATACTTTTATATGCCTTAGCATAAGTTTGTTTGAGAGTTTAAACAATTTAGTACCCCTTAAGGTTTTCGAGGGTTGATGTTATCGAAACCCTTTTTAAATTTTGCCGAGGGTAGCCTTGTTTAACAGGTTTTGCCCATTGGGCTTGTTTCTGATTATACTTCAAACTTGTTTGAAGTATCGGTCCCCGAGTGGGGTGGCCGTTGGCCTATAAAATCGAGGATTGCCATTTTAAGGTCTTAAGATTTCGAATTTTAATATTTAGAGCATGTTGATTTTTAGGCGACAGTTCGCGAGTACGGGATTAATTACTTGATCTTTAGTTGTGATTGGCTCTTGAGCTGGTTTTCATAAAATACCGTAAGTATGAAATTATGAAGTAGAAATTTACTGAGGCATGGAACATCTAATAAGTAAAAGTGCTTCTTTCAATAGATCATTCGTGCGTACATATTTTGTCATTAGGGCTCGAGCAATCTACATGGACATGGTTCGTTTGACCGTTTGGCCCCTTTACAAAATTCTTCTATCGAGACCCTATTGACACGAGGTGTTTTTCTTGAAAACATAGCATCTGAGTGTGATGGTCCCCCAGTATTCGAGGTTGATTGTAAAAAAGGATCGGATATTATTGAATTGTCCCCAAGTAGCACATATTACTGTTGCCTCGTTAAAAACCTCGTCGGAAAAACTCAATTTGTGATAAAAACCGATCTAAGGGAAAAAGAGTGCAACGCGTGCTTTAAAACTTAAGGTCTTCATGTTGAAGAGCTTCTCGATATCTTCGATCGAACACCTGCAATAAGTTAGCACCAGATACAAATGAAAATGGATAAAGTCATACCTTAGCAATAATATCATTTGAGGAGTGATATGTTCCAATTGTTTGGCGATTGTGTGCCCTCCATTGTGCCAAGTTTGAGATCCCTTTCCGATGACACCGAGAACCTGGTATGGGATTTCCCAATTTGGGTTGAGCTTCCTTTCGTTTGGATCTCGAGTATTGAGGATGACTTTCCTCAGAACTAAGCCCCCTATTTTGAAGTGTCAAAGATTGGTCTTCGGTTATAATATCTTTCGACTCGCTGTTTCTGGGCGGACATTCGAATGAAGGCGACTTACCATTTTGCATCTAACAATTCGAGGCTTGTGCTCATAGCCTCGTAATTTGATTCTTCCGTTGTGTATCGAAACCTGATGCGTGGGTCCCCGGCTTTGATCGGGATCAAAGCTTTGGCACCGTATACTAAGGAGAACAGTGTTTCCCCTGTACTGGATTTTATCGTTGTCGATATTCCTAAAGGACTTCGGCAAAATTTCTCTTCATTTCCCCTTGGTTTTGTTCAACCTTTTCTTTATGTTCTGAATGATGGTCCTGTTCGTTGATTCAGCCTGTCCGTTCCCACTAAGATGATACGACGTTGATAATATCCTTTTTATTTTGTGATCCCCAAGGAACTTTGGTACTTTGCTGCCAATAAATTATTTTCCATTGTCTCACACTATCTCGGCTGGTATCCTGAATCGGCATACAATGCTATCCTAGATGAAGTCTATAACTTCTTTCTCTCTGACTTTCTCGAAGTCCTGTGCCTCAACCCATTCAGAGAAATAGTCAGTCATAAATAAAAAGAACTTAGCTTTAACTGGGGTCGATGGCAGAGGACCAACGATGTCCATCTCCCATTTCATGAATGTCCATAGGGTTAGGACTGAATGAAGTTGCTCTACGGGTTGTGGATCATCGGCGCATGCCTTTGGCATTTGTCATATTTTCGAACGAACTCCTTAGTATCTTTTTCCATACTGTCCCAATAATATCGTGCTCTGATGACTTTGTGAACCAGTGATTTGGCGTCAGAATGGTTCCCGTAAGTACCTTCATGGACTTCTCGTAGAACATAATTGGTGTCCCCTAGTCCGAAACATACTTCTAATGGTCCGTCGAACATCCTCCTGTATAATGTTCCATTTTCAGCCTATGTCAATCGAGAAATTTTTGTTCGTTAGGGCCCTCGATTCTTTAGGGTCCGATGGGAGCTTTCCATTTTTCAAGTACTCAATATATTTATTCCTCCAATCCCAAGTTAAGCTTGTGGAGTTTATCTCAGCTTGACCTTCTTCGATTAGGGATATCGAGAGTTGAACGACAATCCTCGAGCTAATTTCATCCTCCTCGCCTGATGACCCCAAATTTGCAAGAGCATCGACTTCACTGTTCTGCTCGTGAGGTACATGCTGCAAGGTCCATTCTTTAAAACCGTGCAAAGTCACCTGTAGCTTGTCCAAATACCTTGGCATCCTATCCTCTCGAACCTCGAAGGTTTTGTTTACTTGGTTTACTACCAGCAAAGAGTCACACTTGGCTTCAATGACTTCCGCCCCCATGCTTTTAGCTAGTTCGAGACCTACAATCATGGCCTCATACTTGGCCTCATTATTAGTCAACTTAGAAGTTTTGATGGATTGTCTAATAGTGTTTCCCGTAGGCGGCTTCAACACGATGCCTAGCCTGGACCCCTTCACATTTGAAGCGCCGTCTATGAAAAGGGTCCACACCCTCGATGATGTACCTGATTTTAACAAGAGTTCCTTCTCGACTTCGGGTATGAGGGTTAGCGTGAAATCGGCCACAAAGTCTGCTAAAATTTGAGACTTAATGGTCGTTCGGGGTTGATATTCGATATCGTACCCACTGGGTTCGACGATCCATTTGGCCAATTAACCCGATAGTTTGGGCTTATGCAAAATATTTCGAAGTGGCAAGTGGTTAATACACATATGAGGTGATATTGAAAATACGGTTTTAGCTTCCTAGAGGTGCTTATCAGTGCAAGTGCCAATTTTTCTAAGTGTGGATAACTAGTTTATGCTTCTCCCAGAGTTCGACTTACATAATAAATAGGGAATTGCGTACCTTACTCTTCTCGAACCTGAACACCACTTACCGCGATCTCTGAGACTGCTAGGTACAAGCAAAGTTTTTCATCTGCCTTTGGATTATGAAGCAATGGTAGTCTCGAGAGGTATCACTTCAATTCTTCAAACGACTGTTGGTATTCCTGGGTCCAGGAAAAACCGTTCTTCTTTTTGAGTAGCGAGAAGAATCAATGACTCAAATCCGACGATCTCAATATGAATCGGCCTAAGGCAACTGTCCGCCCTGTCAGCCGTTTCACGGCTTTAACGCTGTCCACGATGGCGATTTCTTCGATAGCTTTGATTTTATCAGGGTTGATCTCAATTCCCCGATTCGACACCATGAAGACAAGGAACTTGCCTGAACCGACCCCGAAAATGCATTTCTTAGGGTTTAGCTTCATGTTGTATTTTCTCAGTATCCCGAATGTTTCCTACAAATATGTCAAATGGTCCTCTGCGTGCAAGGATTTAATTAGCATGTCATCAATATATACTTCCATTGTCTTACTTATCTGTTCTTCGAACATTTTATTTACTAGGCGTTGGTAGGTAGCTCCTGTGTTTTTTTTAGCCCGAAGGGCATTACATTATAACAATATGTTCCATACTTGGTGATAAATGAATTTGAATTTGATTGTAACAATATGTTCCATACTTGGCCATAAATGAAGCCTTTTCTTGGGCTTCTGGGTTCATTTGAATTTGATTGTACCCAGAATAGACATCGAGAAAACTAAGGATCTCGTGGTCAGCCGTGGCATCGATCATGGGATCGATGTTAGGCAGTGGAAAAGATCTTCGGGACATACCTTGTTTAAATCCTTATAATCTACACACATCCTAATTTTGTTCCCTTTTTAGTAACTATGACTACATTTGCTAACCATTCGGGATATTTTACTTGCCGAATGGACCCTATTTTAAGAAGTATAGTTACCTCGTCCTTTATGAATACGTGTTTTACCTCGGACTAGGGTCTTCTCTTTTGTTTCACCTATTTGAACTTTAGGTCCAAGGTTAGTCTATGTGTTGTTATCTCCGTCAGGTTCCCTGTCATGTCTAAGTGGGACCAAGAAAAACAATCTATGTTATTAATAAGAAATTGAATAAACCTTTTCCTGAGTTCGGGGGTTAATCTCATTCCCAGGTATTCCTTTTTCTCGGGCAGGTACTCGATCAATATAACCTGTTCCAGCTTTTCTACTATTAATTTGGTGGCGTCGAAATCTTTGGGAACAACAAAAGCTCGAGGGGTCAAAAAATCTTCCTCTTCCTCTACCATTTCGTGCTTTTTCGATTCGGTCAAGGCTGGTGGCGGCGATTGCTATTTGGCTTCCTATTTACCCTTGATGTTCGAACCTTCCAATGTTCATAGTGCTGATATTGGTATTACCTCATCGATCGCGAATATTTCTTTTGCAACATGCTGCTCCCCGTACACCATTTTTACCCCGTCCAACGTCGGGAATTCCATCATTTGGTGGAGAGTTGATGGGAATGCCCTCATGTTGTGGATCCAAGGCCTCTCGAGCAGGGCGTTGTACCTCATATCGCCCTCGATTACATGAAAATTGGTATCTTGGATAGTTCCAGCCACGTTCACCAGTAGGATAATCTCTCCTTTAGTTGTTTCGTGGCCATATTGAAACCGTTCAAGACTTGAGCTGCGGGCTCCATTTGATCTTGTTGGCCGAGCTGCTTCACGACCCTTAATCGGATAATATTTGCTGAGCTACATGGATCCACTAAAACATGATTAACTTGAACTTTATTTAATAAGATATAAATTACCAGAGCGTCGTTGTGAGACTGAGAAATTCCTTATGCCTCCTCGTCGTTGAATGATACGGTTGCCTTCTGGCACATAGTCTCGGGTCCGGTTCTCCCTAGCAATTAATACCTTAGTGAGTTTGAACATGGGACATTATAGAATATCGACCCCTCCGACGATCATATGAATTATATGTTGCAGATCCTCCTGTTCATTTTTCTTGTTGGCGTTCCTTTGCCTGAAATGATTCTTGGCTCGATCACTTAGGAATTCTCGAAGGTGGCCCTATTGAATAAATGAGCTACCTCCTCTCTCAATTGCCTGCAATCCTTGGTCATGTGACCATGCGTGCCATGATATTTACACATCAGATTGGGGTTCCTTTGGGAAGGATCGGTCTGTATGGGCCTAGGCCATCTGGTATCTTTGATTCTTCTAATTGTCGATATAATGCTTGATGCTAGGGGTGTACAAAACAAATCGGTAACCCGCACCAACCTGAAAACCTGAGTCAACCCAAAAAAAAACCCGACTAGTGGCTTGGTTTGACTTGTTTTGGTATTGAAAAATAAAACCCGACCACAATACGGTTGGTTTGGTATTAACTAAAAAAAGTCAAGCCGAAACTAAAAACCCGACATCACATGTATACATGTTTTATATATTAGATAGATAAAAATATTTATTAGAATGTAAGTTATAAATATTTCTTAATTATTATTATAATTTCTGTATTTAGCATAATATTTTAAGTTGGTATTATAGCCCATGTAAATGTTTATTTTTGTTTGGCCCATAAAAGAATAATTGAGCCAATCCAAAACCTAATCCTAAAGCAGCACTAGAGCGCCCTAACTAAAGTTGTTCTGAAAAACTTTAACAATTGAAATCAAATTAGCTCTCTTTTGCTCTCATCGGTAAGAAACCTACGCTCATGGTAAGAAATCAACAAGTTACGACATCTAATTTTATATGTTTTTGCTCTTCGTTGAAGTTAAGGTCACTAGCTGACTATCCAGAGCTCTATTTCTCCTTAAGATTTAGAAACCAACATCATCTGTTGATTTAATCAACCAAGCATTGCATCACAGATATAAGGGTTTCTTTTTATGACTGCCTTGGCTTTTGGTGTAGTTTTCATTTAGCAAATCTGTTGTATTCCTCCCCTTTTCAAACCTGGTTACTCTACAAATCCAAAACTATTACCGTTCGGTATTTTTTTCTCCTTTTTCTTTTTGTTCTTCTTTTCATTTGGCATTTCATGAAAAAGTAACTGGATATGTTCTATTTGCGGGAACTCTTTCTAAGAATGGAAACTACAACTTCTGGAGCAGATGCAGAGGTGGTTGTCAATAATCCTTCGCCAGTGGCAGCTCAAAAGCAAAGTGAAGACACTGACGCACTCCTCCTAAGAAGCAAAAAAGAATGAATCCATCAGGAAATTTTAAATCTGGGAATAGTGGTTGTGAACACCTAATTTTTGACCATGTTTGAATTTATTCCCGCTCACTACCCACTTTCCCCACTTTCTCCACTCACAACCCAATATCCCCACTCACTTCCCACTCTTCCCACTTTTCCCACTCACTACTCCACTCTACATTGTTCCCCACTCCTTGTCCCCCCACTTGTCTACCACTCACAACCCTCACCCCTCCGTAAAACTCAAACACATCAAATGTTAGACCGGGGAGGAGAGAGCTGGATACACTCTATATACACTGGATATACACTCGATATACACGAGCAGCTATAAATGGCCCTTCAGCAAAAAGCGCCGCAACAGAGCACCCTCCCCCATCATGAGCTGCTGCTTCATATTCTCTAATCAAAGACCCTAAACTTCCAACGCTGCACACCCCTCAGCAGCCCCTCCCCGTCGCCGTTACAGCAGCCACACACGGACAAAAAGAAATCCACATGCGCCCACACATAGAAAGAGAGGAACAGTAGCGGAATGATATTTTCAAAATCAAAAATGTAAAAAAAATGATAATATAATATTGCTTTCCTTTTAATTTAGATTTTGGTGTTCCAAAAAGCTGGAGATTCAGTTGAGGTTTGAAGTTCGATTCTGAGGTCGTCACTGTATAGGATCAAATTCTGCCCCTTGCTGTGGCCACGACCTTGAACTAAACAATGGTCGTAGTGAGGGTACTCCCCCAGAATGACGGAACAAAAATGCATTAACAAGTCTCGTCGTCCCCTCGAGGACGCACGACCTATTTTTATATTATCTTGCTTTATTATCTCGAGGAGATCCTCCTGTTATATAAAGGAGGATCCCAATGTTGTAGAGGGCAGATCCTTTTCTAATACAAACTCTCTCTATCTCTCTCTACATTATTACTCTCTAGAACACTCAATACAGAAAAAACAATAAAGGATATTATATACATTTCTAGGTCTGATTATATTTGATTACGATTTACCTTAGATCTATTTTTGATTGTATTTGCTTGCTAAGTATTCATTAACTTTCGACGCAAACAATTTGGCGTTGTCTGTGGGAATTTCGGCAATCAAAATCATAGTTTGCACCTATAAATCTCAAGAACAAACTACCTTCCTTCACATCCTATTGATACCAAAAATTGCAGAAAATGATGCAAGATTGAAAGCAATAGCCGGTGTCACAACCAACCTCATTGGATCCCTCAATGAAGCAGGTAGAGAAAACATCTTGAGCACAACACCTGGCAGCATTCAAGAGGGAGAAATCTCACCCTCTCCATCTAAAGATCTGACGATCTTGCACGAAAAAGGAGCTTCCACATCTATGGTCAAAGAAACCCCACCCCCAGCGGTCAAGAAACTACTAGAAGAATGGTTGATGAACACCCTAGGCAGCTTACTCGAGAAATCACCCCAAAACAATGCTAAGAACCCAGTGATGACTGGTATTGCTACCACCAGCGAACACGACATTGTACGAACAAACAACAACTACTCCAATGACCAGACCAGCGATGGCACACTTGCATCCATCCTAAAGAAAATGGAAGAAATGGAAAGTGAAAATAAGGCACTTCGAGATCAAATGAAAAAGCATCAAGAAAGGGTGGACAAAATTCCCGGCGCCCCTAAGTTACTACCGAAGCGCGACGTGGGAAGATTCGTCGAACAACCCTCTAGCGAAGAAACTGCACCTCATCCGATCCTAAAAACCTTCAAAATGCCACCTTATTTAAGGATATATGACTAGACGACAGACCCCGAAGACCACCTAATCCACTATGTGACCGCTGTGAAAAGTAATGATTTGTCAAAGGAACAAGTACCATTTATACTGCTGAAAAAGTTCGGGGAAACGTTAACGGGAAGGGAATTAACGTGGTACTCGCAGCCGCCAGCTAGAACGATATCGACATTCGAAGAAATGGCGGATAAATTTGCCACTGCCCATGCAGGAGCAAAGAAAGCTGAGGCCTGAGTCAACAATATCTTTGCCGTCCGGCAAACCGCAGGTAAGGGACTTAGGGACTTCTTGGCCAGATTCATCAGAGTGAGGATGAGCCTACCAAACGTATCGGAAGGCATGGCAGTAGCAGCCTTCCAAAACGGGCTGAGCAGAGATGGTTCAAGAGCAACCAAAAAGCTACTGAGCCGACTCATGAAGTATCCCCCCACCATATGGGAGGAGATTCACAATGCCTACTGCGCCGAGGTACGAGCGGACGAGGATGATCTCAACAGACCAACCCAACGGCTCACGACGATACAGTCAGAAGCAAGAAGGGATCAACGCAGCGAAGGCCGATGGGAACAATCCTCACGTTTCAATAAAGAAAGGCACCAGCCCTACACCAGATCCTCGCATCCACAGCTACCCAGACACACAGAAGCACTGCAGCGACATGTCGCCCCACTCCGTAACGAAAGAGGTATGCCTCCTTTACTATCTGCCCATAACTTTTGTGTGCCTCCTTCAGAAATAGTGTACGCACTGGAGAAGCTGGGCACCAAAGTACAATGGTCGCAAAAAATGAAATCAGACCCCGCCACAAGGAAATCAAATGTCCTATGCGAGTTCCACCAGGAACAAGGACACAAAACCGAATACTACATAGGGCTACAGCAGGAGGTAGTCACAATGCTGAACTAAGGATCCTTAAGAGAGCTACTCAGCGATAAAGGGAAGATAAATTTCGCACGAGGGCGAGAACAGCCTCAGGGACCGCCAAAGCCATCTTTGCCAGCGCGCATTATCAATATGATCATCGGAGGAAGCGACGATTTGGCAATCAATCATGTAAAATTCACCACCTCACACAAATTAAAGCGAACAATCGCCCACGAACGGTATGACGACTTCGAAGAAAGTAGCACCTTCGATTAGTCTGATGCCGATGGTTTGTCTTTTCCTCATCATGATGCTTTAATCATAACTTTACGTATTATTGACACTGACGTTAAGAGGATCATGGTTGATGATGGAAGCGGCACTTGTATTATCCATCCAAGAGTCCTCGCTCAAATGAGACTCGAAGATAAGATAATACCACGCTGCATAACACTAACTGGTTTTAACAATGCAGTGGAAAGAACCTCCGGGGAAGTATCTTTGCCGATTTTAGCAGGGGGAGTTACGCTGGAAACCAATTTCCACGTCATGAATCAGGAAACAGCCTACAATGCCATCATAGGACGACCATGGATACACGCTATGAGAGTAGTCCCCTCAAGATTCTACCAAGTGATCAAGTTTCCCACTCCTTGGGGAGTGTTTAGCATTCTGGGCGAACCGCGCACAACACAAGAATGCTACCGAATCGCCAAGGACTACTCACATACCAAACAGTTGAAAGGTGTAAGTGCGGAGGCATAGAAATCGGCCGTGTCGGGGACTAAGGTCAACCCGACAACGGAAGCTATAGAAGATTCGGATATCATAGAAGCTTGCAAGGCAACGGTCGAGGATCTCGACCCGGTACAACTGGACAACACCGACCACATGAAGAAAGCCTACATCGGACACAACCTCTGCAATCCATGTAAGTACCATGAATTCCTAACTAACCACGTGGATCTTTTTGTTTTCTATCATTCAGATATGCCGGGAATACCGAAAGACATCGCTACCCACAAGCTAAACGTCGACCCGCTATATCCACCCGTACGGCAAGTTAGAAGGAAGTTCAACGCCGCAATCAACGATACCGTCGGCGAAGAGGTAGATAAGCTACTAGCCAACGGATCCATAAGGGAATCAAAATATCCCCAATGGGTCGCCAACGTCGTGATGGTCAGGAAGAAAAATGGGAAACAGAGGATGTGCATCGACTTCACCGACCTCAACAAAGCATGCCCAAAAGACTCATTCCCATTACCCCACATCGGCCAGTTGATCGATGCCACAACGGGACATGAGCTGCTAAGTTTCTTAGATGCCTACTCCGGCTACAACCAAATCATGATGGCCAAAGAGGACCAAGAGAAAACAACATTCATCACCCACCAGGGGGCATATTGCTACAAAGTGATGCCGTTCGGATTCAAAAATGCAGGGGAGACATATCAGAGACTGGTCACCAGAATGTTCAAGGAATAGCTCGACAAGACCATGGAAGTCTACATCGACGATATGTTGGTAAAATCAACAAACAAAGAAGACCATCTCGACCATCTGAAAGAAGCCTTCGAGATACTGCGGCGATATGGGATGAAATTGAACCTAGAAAAGTGCGCCTTCGGCGTAGCATCAGGGAAGTTCTTGGGGTTCCTCGTATCACAACGAGGTATCGAAGTCAACCCTAACCAGATCAAGGCAATAACTTCAATACCTGAGACCTTGAACAGCAAGAAACAGGTACATAAGCTGACAGGGCAAATAGCCGCCCTATCCCAGGTTCATCTCGCGATCCTCCGACAGGTGCCATAAATTTTTTAACATATTGAGAAAAGATCACGGATTGCAATGGAATGAGGAGTGCACCGAGGCTTTGAAAAAGATGAAGGAATACCTATCTTCGCCACCATTGCTAGTCAAGGCAAACCCTGGTGAACCCTTGCTAGTATACCTGGCGGTGTCCGAAGTCGTTGTCAGCGCAGTCCTGATCTGTGAAAATAAAGGTACGCAATCTCCTATTTACTATATCAGCAAAATCCTAGTGGACGCCGAAACACGGTATCCACACCTCAAAAAGCTCGCCCTAGCACTGGTCGTAGCTTCACGAAAGCTTAGACCTTACTTTCAGTGCCACCCCATAAGAGTCGTGACGACTTTCCCCCTGAGGAGCATCCTACACAAACCCGAACTGTCGGCAAGGCTCGCCAGATGGGCCATAGAGCTTAGTGAGCACGACATATCCTACCACCCAACAAATTCCATCAAGTCGCAGGTACTTACAGACTTTGTCACCGATTTTAGTACCGAGATTTTGCTAGAAGCGGAACTAGAGGCCATTCGCTCCACACCCGGTGCTGACCTATGGATCCTCTACACTGATGGCGCTTCTAACACCTCGGGATTGGGACTGGGACTCGTACTCGAGGTCCCCAAGAGCGAAGTAATTCGCCAGTCCATACGATGCCCCGAGATGACTAATAATGAGGCCGAGTATGAGGTTGTGATTGCAGGTATGAAGTTAGCCATCAAATACGGGGCTCGACGACTCATCCTCCACTGTAATTCTCAACTCGTGGTAAACTAGATCACCATGACTTACCAGATAAAGGAACAAATGCTGCAAAAATATCAGTCAGAAGTCCACAAGTTGATGCCCAAATTCGACGAATGCCGCCTGGAACAAATCCCAAGGGCACAGAACGTCGAAGCAGATGGCCTAGCCAAATTTTTCGCAGCCACCAAGAACATCAACAAGGGGAACATAGTCACCCTACTCCATTCAGCCATAGATCACACTGAGGTACTCTCTTTAAATCTGACTTGGGACTGGCGCAACCAGTTTATCTTCTATTTGCAGGACGTGACACTCCCACTCGACAAAAAGGCAGCCAAAAAAGCTTCGCGTACAGGTAGCTCGATACTACCTAATTAACCACGACCTGTACAAAAGAATGTTTCGCGGACCCCTCGCTAAGTACTTAGGGCCGCACCAGACAAGGCAAGTACTTGAAGAGGTACATGAGGGTCACTGCGGCGCACACACTGGTAATCGCATTCTTGTCTGTTACATTATCCGCGCCGTACTACTGGCCCACAATGAAAAAGGAGGTAGTAGAGTACGTTCGCAGATGCGAACAGTGCCAAAAGTACGCCCCTATGATACATCAACCGGGATAGCCCCTACACTCGATAACATCACCTTGGCCCTTCATCAAATGGGGAATGGACATAATCGGAACCCTGCCAGCAGGCCGAGGAAAGGTACGATTTCTGTTAGTTTTGACTGACTACTTCTCCAAGTGGGTAGAAGCAGGTGCGTACGCCCAAATACGCGAACAAAAAGTCATCGCCTTCATATGGAAAAACATCATATGCCACTTCAGCATCCCCAAAGAAATCAGCTGCAACAACGGCCCGCAATTTATTGGCAAAAATATAACGGAGTTCTATGACAAATGGCGTATCAAATGGATACTCTCTGTAAGCACGTGATTTTTGCCCTACATGAAAATAACTCCTAAAAATAGACAAAAATAATTTTAACTGATTTGTAGGTTTTTTTTATCATTTAGTTGCATGGCATGCATTTTTAACATTTAAAAAAAATCATCATAAAAAAAAACACATAAAAATGTCACATTTTAATTTCAAGCCACCTTAGGTTTAATTT
>MU681078.1:5073-31142 GCA_026770625.1 Nicotiana glauca | reverse complement strand
CTCACAAACTCCATGTGGTACTCCCAAACACTCATACTGCCCTGTTTGAGAACCTCGAACTCAGTGGCACAGGCTTCCATTGTCTCGGCAGGCAAGAAGTGGTCCATAAAGGCATCTACAAACTCATCCCATCTAGCCGGAGGTCTTTCCTCCTCACGGGAATCCTCCCACATCTCAAACCACGAACGCGCTGCTCCCCTCAGCCTGTATGAAGCCAACTCAACCCCTTCTATCTCTGTATCCTTCATCACTCGAAGGGTCTTATACATATCATCAAGGAAATCCTGCGGATCGGCCTCTGGGTCTGTGCCTGAGAATTCTGGAGGGGCCAATCGCAGAAACTGGTGGACTCTGGAGCTGGAGGAATCTCCCTGTCCGCTGGAGGACACAGGGGCATCATGAGATCTCTGGGCCTGGGCGGCCACTAACTGGGTCAACATACGGATGGCTCCTCTAAGGTCCCCATCAGAAACCCCGGGACCGGAAGCTGGAACTGTATCAGAATCAGGAATATTGGCCGGAGGGATGGTGGCACCCTCTGCCGCAGCCGGAACAGGAATGCTTGGATCTGGAATAGATGGGCCGGGCAGATTCAAGGCCGGTGAGTCACTCTCACCCACGGCATCAGGTACATGATTCACAGCCACACTTGGGGTGGCGTCGGCCCCAAGGCCGAGTCTAGCTTTCTTCTTAGGTGCCATTTCTGAAAATTTCGGAACAAGGCACGAGTTAGACATAAATACTTCCACTTTTCACTTCACCGCACGATATAGAATAACAAAGAAGTGGGTAAATTCCTAAATGTCCATGCAGCCCCCTACTTATAGATGTGGTCGACAACACACCGATAAGAAGGGCTCTACTAGACACGGCTCCGAGACATCCTAGGACACTTTAAAACCTTAGGCTCTGATACCAAATTTGTCATGCCCCAAACTCGAGGGACATGACCGGCGCTCGATCGGGTATCCCCAGTCAAGCGGACCTGGGTACCTTTCCTATCCCACGTACTATCCCACATCTTCCATTACTTATTAGCCAAGTGAAATGACCATACGATTAATTTAGGACACCAATTCATTTCAAAACATAAACAAGGTACATGGTTACTAGCGTGATTTACATTTTACATTGCCCCTATATACAAAATACATGTTACATAAGTTCATGACCCATGTTTCCTGCCTACGGAGCCTCTACAGATGAAAGAAGTTGCTACAATATTTGCCGGTAACAAGGCTCCGGCTATACCTTTTACAACAGCAAAATACAACTATGAAAACAAGCGGCCTGAGCCATGTAGGGCCCCGAGAGGAATAGGGCTCACCAAAACAACTGACGGAAGGTGAAGAGGGAGCTACGAGGTGGGATGGAGTACCTGCTGCAGATCCACCTACAATCATAACACGAATGTAGCGCCCCCGACAAAAGGGACGTCATTACACTTGAATTGTACTCGTATGTATAACAAACTTTGCGCCAAGTAAACTCAAGCCATAGACAAGTAAGTAACAGTAACAGAAACAACAATCAATTCCACAAAGAAAGAACAATCAAGCCAAATAAGTTTTACAAACTCTCCCGTTTCCCTTCCACATTTCCACATTAATAGATTTCACATTTTGCTCATATTTTCATTTCAACAGTGATTTCGATCACTTTCCACCCTTATTACCTCGGCCACCCTTATCACCACAACCCGCACCTTATTACTTCATGTTGCGGCGCGCAACCCGATCCCACCGTACATTTTCAATTCACAAACAATCATAACAACAGCAATGAACAATTCACAAAGATCACAACAACACTTCTTAAGGAATAGCAACAATAATTTACAAGTGTTTCCATAACCATCAATACTATTTTCGTCATATTCCACAATTCACAAGTGTTTCACGTTACAACAATACTTTCCCACGATAAGCCATAGATGTTGACATCACAATTATTTCAGTTACATCACTTACAATTTTCTTACGTTATTTGTTTTTCATCTAATACCACATATCATAATCACAACCATGCAAATCACACGAATTTCACAATTTACCCTCGTGAATGTCACATACCAAACATTTGAACACCAACAAGGCGATTTTTACAAGGTCAAGGTTAGCCATACATACCTGGAGTCGAATTCCCTTTTTAAACTCCTATTATCAGTCACCAAGCAATCTAGCCACGTTAATCTAGTTTACAAATTAACACATGCACCTTAGAATTTCAAATTCACAATTACTATCCGAGTTCATTTAGGTTATCAACCCTTCTTTACACAAATTCTTTACTCCCTCCCAACAACTCTTACTAGATTTTAGGTTTTAATAAACATGCATGAGCGTTTCAACCCCTATTATCAAGAACTAAGGCATGAGACTTTCCCCCCTCAATAAATCTGAAAGTCAATGAAAATGGGGTAGGGATTTTACCTGTAGAAATAGAGATGAAGACACTTGCTTTAAAATTTCCCGGACCATATAATTTGAGGAACAAATTTTCGAAGAAAATGAACTTTCTCTCAAGAACCCCTCCTCCCTCTCTCTTGTTTTTGCTCAGAAAAATAGTTAAAATGAGGGGTTAGGGTGTTTTATTAGAAAGGGGATCGGGTTTTAAATTTTAGAAAATAGAAGCCCGAGCAAGATCTGCAGTCGCACTATGCGACCGCATAATTGGAATGCGGTCCGCATATTGGACCGCAGAACTGACCCCAAATCATTGGACATCTCTGCCTGGGTATGCGGTGGAAATACGGTCCGCATACTGATTATGAGGTCGCATAATGGACCGCATTTTTAACATCAACTTAGACCAACTCTCTGATTAACTATGCGGCAGGAATGCGGTCCGCATATTGATTATGTGGTCGCATAATGGACCGCATTTTCAACTTCAATTTTGACAATTCTTCTGCTTCACTCTACGGCAGGAATGCGGTCCGCATAGCTGATCTGCGACCGCATTCTGCAAGCATAAATGACAATTGTCTGGAAAATTGATTCTTTTGATTTTTTAAAGGCTTAGATCACTACCAAGGGTCCGAATCGCGGTGCATTCCTAACACATATTCGCAGTCGACACCACGAGTTACTAAGTTTTGAGACCAAAAATTATTCACGGGACCTTACACATAATATACTTGCCTAACATTATGTGCAATTATGAAAGGATCATAGCAATCATACTCCCTCGTATGATTAACCTCAATTATGTTATATTGATTGTGTACTCTTGTACCTCTTGTTGGATGTGGGTCAAACCACTTGCATCTAAAGAGTACCAATTTCTTAAATGGCCAACCTGTATATTCTAGTTCTATTATTTCTTTGACCACACCATAATAATCAATATCTCCATCTTGGTTGCCATCACCACCTTGAACCCACACCCCACTGTTGTTGCTATTTTTATTTTTAGAGCAATCCTCTGTATGAAACTTATAACCATTCACAACGTACTTAGACATTGTTGTGATCTCAACCCCAGGTCCCCAAGATACATCTTTCAAAAATTGATTTACACCATTATTTCGATCATTTACCTACATATCGTTAAAACAATTTATAAGTTAGCATAACTTCCAAACATTGTTTACCTGCATACTGTTAGAATATTTTAAGGAGAAACTTACAAATTGTTTGAACCATGTATCAAATCCCGTATATACAGCATCATGGCCAAATTGACCCACAAAGTAACTGTGACATATAAAATATTTTTAATAGTTGCATTGAGATGTAATCATAGTAATTTTTAGATTTGGATAACTAATAAATCAATACTTACTTGAGATATGGTACAACTTCGGGACAATTTAGCAATACGTGAAGTGTAGCTGACTTGAACTCCATATCAGTCAAAAATCTCTTTCTAAAATCCTTAGAACATCGGCCTGGTTGATTGAATATGGACATAGGCGGATATAATGGATCACTCCTAAGGTTGATCGTTTGCCAGTTGGGCCTATTCCTAGTACATGGCACATTACTCTCAAAATAATAAGAACAAAAATGAACAGTTCCTTCGCAAAATAAGCTTCGCATATAGATCCTTCAATCCTATTCCTCTGCTTAACAAATTATTTGCATTTGCCAATTGTCCTACATAATTTCAGGTTAGCCAAGAAATTTTTTTACAAAAATAGAAAATTACATCAAACTTAAAATATTACCTCTCAAAGGGATACATCCATCTGCATTGAACATTCCCTCCAAGTCGTGCCTCTGTACAAGGTGGATTGGAAGGTGTTCCATCACATAAAAAACCCACCCATATGGAAATATCTTTTCCATCTTAGTAGATATTACACGAATGTTCTGATCCATCCGGAGTAGGTTTTCCTCCCTTAATGTGGAAGAACACAAGTCTTTGAAAAACAAACTAATATCTATGATGGGTTTCCAGATTCGTTCAGGCAAACCAGAAAATGCAATAGGCACTAAGGTCTCCATGAAAACATGACAGTCATGACTTTTCAAATGGCTCAACTTCCCTACCTCCATATCAACTTTTTTCCAAAAATCAACGCATAACCCTCAGGCATCTTCAATTTCGTTACCAATCACAAATTTGCCGTCTTTCCTCCAAAGTGAATGTGTAACTTGCTTTGGGCTTAAAAACCTTACCATTGTTTGCTGTATATAAATATAATTCAGGCCACCTGCAATATTCTTGTAAGTCCATTCTAGCCTTCGAGTTATCCTTTGTCTTACCTTTAACACCCATCACTGTATTGAACAAATTGTCAAAATAGTTTTTCTCAATGTGCATGGCATCAAGGTTGTGACGGAGAAGATTATCCTTCCAATACGGCAACTCCCAAAATATACTCAGTTTCGTCCAATTATGAGTAACACCATATCCGGGGAATCTATACGGTGGAGCCTCAGTAGCTTTACTGAAGTTCTGGACCCTCTCCCAAATTTCTTTACCTGAAAGTATCGGAGGTGGATAATCATATTCCATTGTTTTTTTTAATGCATTTTTCATCCTTCTAAACTCATGACCCTCAGGCAAGGATTGACGATGGCAATCAAACAATGATTGCTTTTGGCCATATTTCAAAGTGAACACTTTAATATTTTCCATGCAGTAAGGACAAGCTAGATTACCAGTAGTCATCCACCCAGACAACATTCCATACGTCGGAAATCGTTAATTGTCCACATTAAAGTAGCACACAAAATGAAATTTTGCTTGGTTGATATGTCATATGTTTCAACACCATCGTACCACAATTGTTTTAGCTCATCAATCAAAGGTTGAAAATATACATCAATCAAACTTTTCGGATTACATGGACCGGGGATAATACAATTTAAGAATATATACGGACTAGTCATGCACAACTCGGATGGTAGATTATAAGGTGTAAGAAAGACATGCCAACATGAATATGGTGTGGCAGATACAGAAAAAGGCGTGAAGCCATCCACACACAGACCTAATCGAACATTCCTTCGTTTACTAGCAAAATCTGGATATGTCCTATCAAAGTGCTTCCAAGCTTCTCCATATGAAGGATGACACATAACACCAGGTGGTCTTCTATTTTCAAAGTGCCATCTCATATGAAGAGCAAAACTCATCGATGCATATAACCTCTTTAGCCTAGGTATAAGAGGTAAATAATGCATCAACTTGATAGCAACCATATTCCCGCTGGAAAGCCTCTTGAAACGAGGCTTTTCGCAAAATTTACAACTGTCCAAAGTTGCATCATCTTTATAATATAACATGCAAACATCTTCACAACAATCAATTCTCATTGACAAAAGTTCTAACTTAGAAACTAATCTCTTTGCCTTATAGAAATCACCAGGTAATTCGATATCGGAGTCAACTAGTTCACGCATAAGGTCAATGACAGAGTCCATGGCTCCTTGAGAAATATTCTAATCAGATTTGATATTTAGTAATCTAACTGCAACAGACAACTAAGAGTGCAGACTTCCTGTATGTAGTGGACGACTAGCTTGCACTAAAGCTTCATAAAAACGTTTTGCGTCATCATTAGGAGTTTGTTCAACATTTTCATTGGGCTCACTCCCTGAGTGCATCCCAAAAGCATCTGTAACCATATCATGAATTCTAGAATCACAATTTCTATTCTCCACCGACCTACTACTTTCACCCATAACCATGTTATGAAATATCCCATGGCTACTATCAATCTCTCCATGACTAGTCCACACAAAGTAATTCGCTATAAACCCCTTACTATAAAGATGAACCTTAACTTCCTCCGATTTTCCAAACTTCATACAGTCGCACCTAACACAAGGGCACCTAATTAGTCCTTGACTTATGTATGGCGGAAGTGACATTGCATGTCTAATAAATTCATCAACTCCTTCTACAAAATCCTCCCGCAATCCCCGCCAATTAGGATATTTCTATTGTACATCTAAGTACGATGTTCCATCTACATTAATAAAGCAAGAACAAATTAATTTAGTTAATTCAAGTATTTATAATGCATTCTTATTTACCAATTTACATAGAATTTTGAAAAATTATACAATTTAACTCAATATAACTCACAATTTACCAAAAACCCTAATACTAAATAGACAAAAATTCTGAAAATTTACATAAAATTATATAGCAAAAATTAAAAATTAAAAAGCTAAGAAGGTAGATTACTAACCTTGGTAGATTAAAAGGAGGATTAAAAAGTAGTGGTGGAAAGGGGTGGTGGACAGTGGCTCCGGTGACAGTGGTAGCGGCGACTCCGACGACAGTGGTAGCGGCGACTCCGACGACAGTGGTAGCGGCGACAGTGGCAGCGGTAGTAGCGGCTCCGGCGACAGTGGCTATGGGTGGGGGGATTGATTTGTGTAAGGGAAATAGAGAAGGAGAGGAGAATATGTTAAGAGAGAGTTTGGAAAATTTTTGGTAAGAAAATAAGAGATTGGTAGGGCAAACCCGATTTTGATTCTGGATTAACAAATAGCGATCAACTTTATTCGCTATTTTTGGTAGTAAATTAAGTATTGACTATTTTGACCAAAATAGCGACCAAAGTTGGTCGCCATCTTTTGACCGTTTGACCAGAATAGCGACCAACTTAGGTCGTTATTTCTAAAAAAAATTAAATAACTTTTATTTGAATTTAAAATTATATGTGTATATATATATACACACACACACGCGCGCCATATTCGATAGAATATTACTTAATATACTTATACTTAGTGCATAGTTTAGCGTAAGTATATATATTATATATATATATAGGCCATATTTTATAGAATATTACCTAATACACGTATACTTAGTGCATAGTACAGCGTAAGTGTGTGTGTGTGTATATATATATATATATATATATATGCCATATTCGATAGAATATTACCTAATACACTTATACTTAGTGCATGGTACATCGTAAGTGTGTGTGTGTATATATATATAAGCCATATTCGATATAATATTATCTAATTGTGCAACCCAAAGGGTCATCACCCGTTTTCTTATCCATTCCGAGCTTCCGAGGCTTGAAAACTTCATTTACAGTTGCCTCGATTTTGCGTGCATAGTCCGGGCGCGTAGCCGGAAGCTCATATATGAAATTCTTTGAAAATTTGCTAAGTTTTGATATTAAAATGAATAAATTTGACTTCGGTCAACATTTTGCGTAAACGGACTCGGACCCGTAATTTGACGGTCTCGGGAGGTCCGTAGGAAAATATGGAACTCGGGCGTATGCCCGGAATCGAATTCTGAGGTCCCAGGCCCGGGAAATGAATTTTTGAGTAAAATTATTTTCTGAAAATATTTAAGGAAAATGGAAATGAAATTTGATTAGAAAGTGATGGTATCGGGCCCGTATTTTGGTTCCAGCTCTCGGTACAGGTCTTATATATGGTTTTTATATATGGTTTAAGCACTTTTTGTAAAGTTTGGTTAAAAACGGACGCTGTTTGACGCGTTTCGGACTCAAAATGGAAAATTTGATGTTTTATGAAATTTGAAAGAATTCTTGGATTTTAAAGCTTAATTCGTGGTATATGCTGTTATTTTTGACGATTTGATCGCACGGTTAAGTTCGTAGGATGTTGTTGAGTTAGTGTATGTGTTTGGTTAGGAGCCCCGAGGGCTCGGAAGTGTTTCAGAGGTGTCTCGGAGTGATTTCGGACTTAGAAAAAGTTGTAGAAAATTGCAAAAATAGTACCCCGTGAATAGAGCCATGTAAATAGTGCCATGCACAGTACCTACGAACAGTGCCCGGTAAACAGTTATCTTGAACAGTACCCCGTGAACAATGAAAACGTGTCAACAATACCCGAACATTTTTTTTCTGGACAGAACTCTAAGTTCTGAAATTTGGACAAAGTGCCATTTTTCATTTTTGTCAAATTGGAGCTGGAGAAGAGGCAATTTTCGAGAGATTTTCAGAGAAAACAACGGGGTAAGTGTTCTTAACTTAATTTTGATTAGATTACTCGAATCTATTACTAGTTTTGGCATTAAATCTGTGAATTTAGTTGGAAGAGTTTGAAAACCGTCTTGGTTTAATTTGATGATTTGAGGGTCGAGTTGATGTCAGATTTTAGCAAAATTGGTATGGTTGGACTCGTGGTTCGATGAGGTTTCATATTTCGTAATTTTGTCGGGTTCCGACACATGGGCCCCATGAGCAAATTTTTAGTGCAATTTCAAATTTTAAACGGAAAATGTAGAATTTCATATGGAATTAATTCCTATTATATTTATTGACTGAATCAAATTGTTTCTGACTAGATTTGAGAATTTCGGGCACGAATTCGCGAGGCAAAGGCTTGTTGGAATTTTGAATTGGTTGCAAAGCGAGATAAGTGTTTGGTCTAACCTTAGCTTGAGGGAATAGGAGTTGAGTCTTATTTTCTACTTGCTAATTGTCGAGTACGACGTATAGGCATGGTGACGAGTATCTATACGTTGGTGTCAAGCATGCCCGTGAGTCTTATACTTTGATTAATGTGACTCTGTTTCGTATTGTATATGCTCTAAATGATAATTTCTACTGAGGAATATGACTTGTGGAGGTATTATTGAATTGTTGAAAATTATAGAGCATTATCACAAGTTGAGAATTGAGTTGTGAAGTAAACGTGAAAGAAGAAAGGAGAGAGAGAATCATGATATTGTTTTCCCTTGCCGGGATTTGATTGTTGTACTATTGTTCCCTTGCCGGGATATTATTGTTTTGATATTGTTTTCCCTTGCCGGGATTTGATTGCTATACTATTGTTCCCTTGCCGGGATATTATTGTTTTGATATTGCTTTCCCTTGCCGGGATTTGATTGTTATACTATTGTTCCCTTGCCGGGATATTATTATTTTGATATTATTTTCCCTTGCCGGGATTTGATTGTTATATTATTGTTCCCTTGCCGGGATATTATTATTTTCCCTTTCCTCGATTTAATTATTGTACTATTATTCCCTTGCCGGGATATTATTGTTTTGATATTGTTTTCCCTTGTCGGGATTTGATTGTTGTACTATTGTTCCCCTGCCGGGGTTTCATTGTGATTTTATTTATTTACTTACCCTATTTGCCTTGTGATTATTGTTTGGGTGAGGAAGAGCGTAAAGCACGAAGGGTGATGTCGTGCATTATTTTGGTGAGAGAGTGTTAAAGCACGAAGGGTAATGTCGTGCACATTTATATTATTCATATGGTAAGGAAAGAGTGTTAAAGCATGAAGAGTGATGCCGTGCACATTTATATTATTCATATGGTGAGGAAAGAGTGTTAAAGCATGAAGGGTGATGCCATGCACATTTATATTATTCATATGGTGAGGAAAGAGTGTTAAATCACGAAGGATGATGTCGTGCCGCACGATGTGCAATTCCATGCCGATTATATTGATTTCATGGTGAGGATGAGAGTAAAAGTACGAAGGGTGATGCCGTGAAGTTTATATTGATTCTTATGGTGAGGACGAGAGTAAAAGCACGAAGGGTGATGCCGTTCACTTGTCCTTGATTTTCTTGATTCTAATTGAGTTATGTTGTCCTTTACATTCACTTTCTGTTTGCCGTGATACTTGTTATTAACAATTCAAGTGTATTAATTGTTTAGATCTCTTTGTTGTTGTGTTCCTTTGTTTTGGAATCCATAGTGTTGACAATACTTCGCCTTATTATTTTTATATGTTCAATACTTCAAATTTCAACAATTGTTACATTTTTAACTCAATTGATTTCTGTAACGACCCAACTGGTCATTTTGAGCCGTAGCACGTCGTTCAGCGGTCCGAGGCCATAAGCAGCTTCATTTCAGGTATATGGACTTGAGCGTATGATCGGAACTGAAATTCAGGAAGATTAGAGTTAAATTTAAATGAAAATTCTCATTTCAGAAGCCTTAAGTTGGAGAAAATGACTAAGATTGGAATTTTGAGTAATCAACCTCGGAATCAAGATTTAAAGGTTCCAGCAGGTTCGTATGATGATTTCGGACTTGGGCGTATGCCCGGATCAGGTTTTGGATGACCCGGGAGCATTTTGGCGCCTATTGTGGAAGTTGGTATTCTCGAAGAAATTTCATAAGTTTGGTTTGAAGTGCATTTCAGTATTATCGATGTCCATTTGGAATTCCGAGACTGGGAGTACCTCCGTATGGTGATTCTGTAGTTGGGAGCGCGATCAGAAGTGAATTCGGAGGTCCGTAGATCATTTTGAAGCCATTTGGCTAAAGATAGAAATTTGAAGGTTTTTGGGAAGTTTGACTGGAGGTTGACTTTTTGATATCGGGGTCGGAATCCAAAAGCATGTTATATTTAGATTAATTGTGAACCCATTGATGGCTTGAATTGCTTAAATCACATTAAATTAATAAACGGATTTCTGAAAAGACCTAAGCTTCGTTTTCTCAAATTATTAAAGAGAATGGGCCTTTCTTGGATTATTGCTCCATGTTGACTTCTTGACTGACTGTCTGTCTGTGTGTGTTTATTTTGGAACGGGCCGAATGCCTCGGCAGATTAAATAGATGTATCTATAGGCGCGCCGTCGACCCTCGACAAGTGCACATTTATTTCTGTTGGATCGGGCCGTCACCTCGGTGTGATTTATGCATGTTATTTGTCGCTTGAGAATTTTTAAAAGCAAAATTTACCCTTTGTGGCTTGATATAAACTGATGAAATAATAAAGAATAAACCTTGAAAGCCCCTGATTATTTGTTGAAGATGTTTACCTGTTTTCTGGCGTCACGAATTAAAACTACTATATAAATCCATGATTTCACTCACATTTCTAGAATATTGTTAGTTGACCTCTAGTGAGTGTCGAAGTTGGCCATCTCGTCTCTACTTCTTCGAGATTAGGTGGGATACTCATTGAGTACACGTTGATTATGTACTCATACTACACTTCTTTGCATTTTTGTTGCACAGGTATATATATACCTCTAGCGGCCTACTGGGCGTAGCAGCACAGATGATTCTGGGACTAGGTGAGCTGCATTGTTCGAGGCGGCCCACAGCTAGTGTAGTTCCTTTCAGCATTTTTTATATTTATTCCATGTCCACTGTATTTCGGACAGATGTTGTATTTTATTTTCCTTATCAATAGATGATCATGCACTTGTGACACCGGGCTCTGGGATGGTTTCTTTTTGAAAGATGTGTACTAATAGTTATTGCTTAATTTTAATTGAAGTAGAGATTGTTTTAATTATGAATAATGGAAGGAAAAATCGTAGATTTTCAAAGGTATTAAAAGAGGATTTAATTGATAATTTAGTTGGCTTACCTGACAGAGGTGTCCGGCGCCACCATGACCCTTAGTGGATTTTGGGTCGTGACAATATGGTATCAGAGCACTAGGTTCCCGTCGGTCTCACGAGTTATGAGCAAGTCTAGTAGAGTCTCGCGGATCGGTACATAGACGTCTGTACTTATCCTCGAGAGGCTACAGGGTTGTAAGGAGTACTTCCCTTATTGATTTCCTTATTGTGCAGTTCAATTTTCTTTGAGGCTTATGCCTTTGATTTCTTCCTATGTAATATTACGCGAGCGCATGTTATAAATAGAAAATTGAAGGATTGTAATGGCACTACAAATGTGGTACAGGATGATTCTCCCTGTAGTTGATTGGACTATTATAGTCACCTTATGGAAGGATATTCTAGCATTCAGCTCAGTAACAGAACTTCTAAGAGCCTTGAGGCTAGGCACAGGTTACCATGATGCTTATGAACAATTATTCCGCAGGGTTGTTGTGATGGTAGGATGTTTGCCCATGTGTCGGGGCAGTGAATAAATTGAAGGGAAGTTTACTCAGCGTGTAATCAAGGGATTCAGTATTTTATTCCCGGTAGGGGAAAGGCAGTCGGACTAAGAATGGTCAGATATGGGCTGGTGGAAGTAATGAGGCTTGGTATTTGCAAGCATGGTGGAGCTTTCTTTTATGAGAGGGTGTCATGGTCCTAATGGAACGTACCAAGTTCGTCGATGTTATAATCTGCTACAATTCGCCTTTAAGGTAAGATATTGTGAAATAGTATTGGAGATACATCTTTCAGATATTGCATGATGCGGTGGTTTAGGATCGAATCAGGAGTTCTAATGTTGACGGTTCGATAAAGATGACCTTTGGAAAGGTTTATAGGTTAGCAGCAATTGTGGGTTCAAGTGCCACAAAGATAGAGTTTATTTTAGGCAACAGATGAGCAACAGAGTATGAGGAAAGACGTGTGGGAAGTGTCAGGCAGTGTTTAAAACTTCTAGAAGGCTAGGTATAAGAAGCACAGGTCGATTGGTTGATTAAAGAAGCGAGTTTGCCCAAAGTGGGAGAGTGGCGGATGTTGCATATGGGCTTGGTAGTAGGATGACTACATGCCAAAGGAGAGTTTGGAATGATCTGGGATTTTAGCGACTGGCCATTGAAGTCTGTGGATGTAAATTGAAGTACGGACCAGTATGCGGCAGGATATTTGGTATAACGGGAAGGAGCTGCTTGGAATGAAGAAGGACACAGCATAACTCTGAATTTGGAAAGGTGTTGCCGCACATCTAATTGATGTCCACGAGGAGTGAATGGACTGGTGCAGCTAGAGAGTGAGCTTGGACTCAGGATTTGGTTGTTGATGTCATAGTGATTGTATCCCGTGCAAGAGCATTTGGAAGGTGTCGGGAAGTGATTTCCGCAGGCGGGTTGTTTCCCATGAGCAGATTAACGGTCGCGTGGTTGGAGAAGCTTCTGTAAAGAATTATATTGGTTATCCAACAAAAAGAGCGGTCGTGCGAATGTGGATGATGATTCAGAATATGAAAGATAGGGAATTACAGAAAGATTCCGAGAATTTGCGGTGGATGATTGCGTAAGGTTATGTCAACAAGAGATAAATGAGTCTGGTGAGTTCCAGAGTTGTGTAATAGTGGCTTCAAGCTAAGTGGGAGAGTCCCACCGCCTAAGATTGGGTTGCATGGTTAACTACTTGCGAGGTTTCCGTTTATCTGCATATCGATGGGTTATTTCAGTTACGGAAAAAAGACCATAAGTGGTAATTTGAGCGAATGAATTGTTGGAGGAATGCTATGGTTGGCCTTATTGGATCATGTTCGAACTTGGGAAAAGGTTCAGGATTTACGCCTTGTATAGATACAGGTTTCAAATGAAGTGATTTCGCCGGGTGCTTCGCCGGAAGAGTATTCGTGTGTTATAAGATTAATGGAGTGGATTATATTCGGGACTAAGTTAGAGCGGGTGGATCTCAATAATGGTCCTAGTGAATTCAGAAGTTAAAGTGTGGTGCCCAATGATTTCGAGCCTATGAGTACAGTTAAGGATTAAGCTTTGTAGTAGCTTATGAGAAGGTGCCCAGAATGTTCTATGATACTTTGACTTGTGGTATATCATTTGAGTGATATGAAATAGTTCATGGGAATTGAGACATCCTGGTCTCGTGATTCCAGGTCACACGGGGTGAGTGAATATAGAGTTTGTTATGTGTTGAATGGAGTTGTATTATTTCTAAGGCAATCAAGGATAAACTGGAAGGAGGTAGATTGATTAGCCATAGTTGAATTAGCATATTGGGGTTAGTGATCAGTTCATTCAGCGTGATCAAGTTATGCATATGATTTATGGCGGTACGTGTGAGGCTTATCGGCCGCCGTAATTGATGTTATTTAGAAGCATTCTTCTGTTATGGCTTGTTAAGTGGAAGCGGATTCCGGAAGGGATGTGGTGGCTTGGACCACTACTTAGAGATTTGCATATCCTACGGGTATGGGAATTTACCTGTGTGTTGCTATGATTCTCCTGAAGTGAGTTAAGTGGAAAGTTCTTATATGATGAAGTGTTAAAATATTAATGATTTCGGAGTTATGATGAAAATCGTGTTCTATCGTATATTGGCATGTTAGGTGCAGTGAGTAGCATGGAAAGTCGAAGTGAGGATCGAGGTTACAGTTTGATGCTGGTAAGAATGTCACGAGCTCGGATGAGCAAGAGAAGGGTGGAATGTTTAAGTAAGTTGGTATGGCCTTCAGCGTCACCTGAGATCGATGTGTTGTGAAAGAGGCTTTGCATCCTGGGTAAGTATTCTTGATCGCTTTTCAGCGTTAGTGCATCCGGTGGTTTAGATGTATGGACCCGTTATTTATTCGGAAGATTATGGGAACGTGTCCCACGGGAAGATTGTATAAGTGTGACATATAGTCACTTGATTGACTAGAGATTGAAACCAAGTATGAGGATTGTGGCAACATCATTAATTTGAGAATTTATGCCTAAAGGGCACTTTGTTTATTGGGTTATGAACTGGGGAGGTTGCTCCTGTTATAGTGGTTGTTCTTAGGTGTTATGAGGAAAAAGGGAGTTACTATGGACCTTTGAAAGGTTATTAGCCAAGTTAGTGCAACCAGAAATCGGCTTGAGATCAATGGATTGATTTATATGTGAACAGGGCTTTATATCAGGCCAGCTGTGTTCGTTTCAGCGAGCGTTCCCTATGGAGGAACAGTCGGGGTATTATTTTGTCATCAGCTATTCCAAGTAATGATGTATTGCGCCGTATAAGTTGTGAGACGGCTTGGTAAATTCTTATGTGTTGAGGTTCCGCGTGGCGATGATGATATATGAGCAGAATGACTTTTGAGGTTCAGATCTTGTATCGCACCTCAGTTGTGCTTGAGTTTTGTAGCCTATAGAGCTATGTGTTTTCTCAGGGATGGTACTATGCACTTAGCGTGCTTGCGATCGAAATTCGATATTTTTTATTGTAATGAGAGGATTTAGCTCAAAGTGCAACCTCCTTATGTGAGATCTATGTGTGGATCGGGTGGCACGTCGCCATAGGTATGTTATTTGGATTGGGTTGCGCGCCACAATAGTGTGATGTCGAGTCTGGTTTTCTATATGCTATTTTTGTGTGTTTCGCTTCCTATCTTCTAAGGAAAGTCCGTATTAGTGCGAGGGTTAGGTAATTCCTTCCAGAGTTCGATTTCATGTTTGTGTTGTGTTCGGATTGGTGGCCTATTGGCATATTGTGGCGTCATATGAGACTTTTGATCGCATTCAGAGTGGCTTATTGCCTGAGCAGTTCGTACTGGGTGAGACAAGATTATGGGATTTAGGATCAATGCAATATGATTATATGAAGTATATTAAGGAGCAAAGATCATTATTGGTTCAGAATGTGGTAATGTTTCTTGTCAGAAGTATAGACTCAATAATTGTTTGGCTTGGCAGTTGATTATGAATTTTGGCACATCTCATCCGTCGTGGCAGTATTGTATGAGTTAGAGTAAGACTTGCGTGTGTCATGAGGTACAATGGGAGCATCTGATTTGTTGAATTTTGGCTAAGTTGATCAGAAAATATTATCGTGGTTCTGTGGATTAAGTGTTGCAAAGTAAGAATCCAGTAAAGTTATGCAATCAGGCTTGAGTATAGCGTGTAGTGATTGATATGGTGATCGTATGTTGGAAACAGGCCTGGCATAGAATTCCGGCTGTTGGAATTGGGCTCTAAGGCTTATTTGCTTGAATAAAAGGGAATGTCTTTAGAACCTATCGAGCTAATGTGCTCAACTAAGTTGTGGTAGCACGAGAAGGTGCATGAGGTGCTAAACAGTGCTTTCAGACTACTTCAGTATAGTTCTCAACACGTTCGAGGACGAACGTATGTTTAAGTGGGAGAGAATGTAACGACCTGACTGGTCATTTTGAGCCCTAGCGCGTCGTTCAGCGGTCCGAGGCCATGAGCAGCTTCATTTGAGGTATATCGACTTGTGCGTATGATCGGAATTGAAATTCAGGAAGATCAGAGTTAAATTAAAATGAAAATTCTCATTTCAGAAGCCTTAAGTTGGAGAAAATGGCTAAGATTGGAATTTTGAGTAAACAACCTCGGAATCAAGATTTGAAGGTTCCAGCAGGTTCGTATGATGATTTCGGACTTGGGCGTATGCCCAGATCATGTTTAGGATGACCCGGGAGCGTTTTGGAGCATATTGTGGCAGTTGGCATACTAGAAGAAATTTCATAAGTTTGGTTTGAAGTGAATTTCAGTGTTATCGATGTTCGTTTGGAATTCCGAGACTAGCAGTAGCTTTGTATGGTGATTCTGGAGTTGGGAGCGCGATTGGAAGTGAATTCGAAGGTCCGTATGTCATTTTGAAGCCACTTGGCTAAAGATAGAAATTTGAAGGTTTTGAGGAGTATGACCGGAAGTGGACTTTTTGATATCGGGGTCGAAATCCGATTTTGGAAGTTAGAGTAGGTCCATAATGTCAAATATTACTTGTGTGCAAAATTTGAGGTCAATCGGACATGATTTGATAGGTTTAAACATCAGAAGTAGAAGCTAGAAAGTTCATGTGACGACCCGACCCGTCGTCTCATTAGTAACTACCCCGTTCTTCCCATTTTCTGCTTCCTTATGTTTCATTATTGGCATTGGGTGCGTTAGAATTGATTTGGAGTGATTTTGATAAGAAATGAGACACTTAGTCTCTTTTAAGAAGACTTAAGTTGGAATAGTCAACCGGGCATTGACTAATGAGTTAGAAGGATCGAATATGAATTCCGATGGCTCGGTTAGCTCCGGGATATGATTTAAGACTTAGGAGAGCAATCAGAAGTAATTTTGGAGGTTCGGTGTAGAAGTTAGCCTATTTTGGCGAAGTTAGGATTTTGGCGAAATCCGGTTTCCATGCGAGATTTTGATCCGAGGGTCGGAATGGAATTCCGAGAGTTCCAGTAGCTTCGTTAGGTGATTTTGGACTTGTGTGCAAAATTTCAGTTGATTCGGAGGTGTTTAGTTCGGGTTTTTGAAGGAATGCGAGTTTTGAGAGTTTTAGTTTAACTTAGGCCTTGATTTGATGAAATTTGGTATTTTCGATGTTAACAATAGTGTTTTTATGGTTCGAGCAAGTTTGAATAAGGTAATAGAACTTATCCGTGCTTTTGGTTGAGGTACCGGGGGCCTCGGTTGAGTTTCAGGGGTGGTTTCGAACTATTTCTAGGCCATTTTTAACTGCTGGTTTCTATCTGCATCAGTGTTCTTTGCGATCGCGGACAATGGGTCGCGATCGCGGTGAGTAAAATGTGTGAAACAAGCTAATGAATCGCGATCGCGTACAATGCTTCGCGATCGCTAAGAAGGAAATTTCTGTTGCATTGATCCTATTTTGGAAGCTCATATCTTTTTATCTACAAAGAATTTTGAGGTGATTCAAAAATGAAAATTGTAGCCCTTCGTGTATAGTTTCCAGAAAGCAAAAGAAATAATAATTTGGACATCTGTAGCAAACGTTATGGACGTTACACTATAGGCTGTCCGAGAAGTATCTCTAATACACATGAATAAATTTGGAAGCTTATATCTCGCAATGTATAAGGATTCAGGAAATGAGCAATATTTGAAAGTTATAGCCCTATGTGTCTAGTTTCCAGAAAATCAAACCATTTGTCATTCGGAGTTGTGTGCAAAAAGTTATGACCATTATCCTGAAGGCTGTCCGGAGGAGCTGGAATTGTTCATCACGATCGCGAAGGGTTGACCGCGATCGCGAAGAGTAAATTTTGGGCTGGAAAATTGTTCTCCGCAATTGCGAAGCATTTTTCACGATCGCGAAGAGTAAATACCTGGGCAGAATATTTTAAAACACATCAGTCGTGATTTTGGGCTCATTTTACACCCATAGTTGCTCGTTTTTGGAGATTTTCTAAGGAGATTAACGAGGGATTCAAGGGGGAATTTTTGGAGGTAAGTTTCTTGGACTCAAAACTTGTTTTTATTGTGAAATCCATCTATGAAATCATGGAAATTTAGCTAAAATGGTAAAAACTAGTGCTTGGAAATTTGGCATTTTAAAGTGGGATTTGAGGGGTCATTTGAACTCCGATTTTAGCATTCTTGGTATGTATGAATTCGTGGCGAGATAAGGAACCCGATGATGTAAAAATTTCTAAGTTTTGAGATGTGGTCCCGGGGCTCGGGTTTTGTCAAATTCGTGAATTTTTATATTTTTCGATTGTTTTCGATTGGGTATTGTCTCTTTAGTGTAATGCAACATATTCGTTGTAATTTTGGGCAGCTTTGTCATGCGAGGAAGTAAATTTGAAAGGCAAAGGCATAGCGGAGTAGACGTTTGACCGTCTTGAGGTGAGTACTGCTTGTAAATGATATCCTGAGGGTTTGAAATCCCGAATTTGCACATCATAGTGCTATATTGAGGTGACTTGCACGCCGGATATGAGCGTGGGGTAGAGCACTGTTGGGGATTGTGACTTGGTCCGTCCCGGTTGTTGATTTTTTTGTGTATTTGACTAAAACTGCTTGTATCATCATACTATATGCTGACTGCCATGTTTGGGCTTCGTGCCAACTATGTGAATCCTTCGGGGATTGATATTACTATTTTAGCATATCTTGCATATCATTTGGTTTCAGTCCAAGGTTTTAAATACTGTTTTGCAAACTCAGCCATACTTCTAAGTTTTGAAAACTCAAATGATATTTTAAATGATATTTCGGGCTGGGAACTACTGTTTTATAAATGCCCAAGGGGCTTATAATGATTTTCTGGACTGAGCATGGATCAGGCTGCGCGTCGCAGCAGTATTATATTGATTATGGGTGGATCGGGCTGCGCGCCGCAGTGGTGTTACATTGATATTGAGACCGAGTGCCTGGATGATTATACTGATATTGATATGAGGCTGAGAGCCTAGATGTGATGCCACGAGATGGCTTGTTATTGTGCTTGGGCTGTAGGAGCCCTCTGGAGTCTGTACACACCCCCAATGAGCGCCATCGATGATAAATAAATAGACGGGCTGCATGCCGCAACGGGTACTAGAGTGTACCTTTATATGCATTATATTGCACTTAGCATTTGTTCTTATTTGGTAATGTTGTCATGACATTCAACACTCATATCATTGGCATCCATGCTACTTCTTGCACTGTTTACCGGATACCCTGGTGTTATTTGTTAATGGAGTGCTGTGCCCGAGAGGCTGATGTTGTACTTTGTGAGTTGGGAGTGAGCCCGAGAGGCTGATGTTGTACTTTGTGAGTTGGGAGTGAGCTTGCGGGGCTGATACTGTACTGAGAGGTTGATATTGAGCCCGAGGGGCAGATTTTTGATTATTCCCTACTTGTTGAAATTATTTTCGCAACTGTCGAAAAGGAATATTTTCAAAAGAGGTTTTTACTGAGCCCAGATGTTTTCCAAAGGATTTTTACGATTTTACTGTTTCTCCTCAAAAAGGGTTGTACTCTTCTATATAGCATGATGGAGTGCCTTACGTGATTTCTTACTTTCAGCTATTATTTACTTTGAGTTAGGTGACCGCTAGCGTCTGCGATACCAGATCTTCTCCCTTATTTTATGTTGTTCCTGTTACTTTCAGACTTTGTTCCTATTTTCGGACTTGTAGTACTTTAGTTAACTCTGTAGTAGCTCATGACTAGTGACACCCCGATGTCGGGCTGTGACGGGATGGTTCCCTGTTGTTATCGTTGTTTTTTGCGCTTTTGATTATGCTAATCTTGTTTTAGTTTTATAAATGTTAAATAAATGTTAAAAGGAAGCGTTTGCTTTGTTGGCTGGCCTTGTATTTATGAGAGGCGCCATCACGATCGAGTTTGGGATTTAGGGTCATGACAAGTTGGTATCAGAGGTCTCACGAGTTATGAGCAGGTTTAGTAGAGTCTCCCGGATCGGTACGGAGACGTCTGTATTTATCCTCGAGAGGCTGCAGAACCTTTAGGAAAGCTTCGCATTCTTGAATTCTCATCGTGCTTCCTTGATTCATCTTGGAAAGAAACTTTTGAAATTCCTTCCACACGTTCGTATGCGCGCATGAGCGCTCAGTATTAGATGTGCCTTCATGGCTTGTAATTCCCCGATCAAGGGGCGAGATGTAATCTCTGTGAGTTTGATGTTGGGCCAGTTTGGAGGACTTGAGGCCGGATCTTTGCCTATGACTTGGTAGTGACGAAGACGTCTGCTAGATAATAGATGAACTATTGAGTGTATGATTTCCATAGTGATAGGATGTGTAGTCCCAAGTTATGGGTGCGTGAAGAATCTTTTCATGTCTCTTAATTAGGGTGAAATAAATTTCATGTTACGGTATGAGTTTGGACATAGGAAGATTAAGTGATTGTGTAATGTGTATGATAGGGGAAGGTATACAAAAACATGAACTAAAGGTAAAGCTTATGGGTAATTGGCTGATGAGGGAAAACTATTTGTCATACTAGTTAGATAAGTCTGGGAGTTGAGATCGCTTCTGTAAATGTATTATGACGAAATCGTTGAGTCAAGGAGACCACCTTGAATGTCGAAAACATTAAAGAATGGATATGTTCTTACTCGGTTGAATAGCCCAATAATGGAGGATTGAAAGGTATTTTCTATGTGTTATGATTCAAATAGGTGCAACGCATGTCCATGTATCAATTTTGATAATATAATACATGTAATATTGAGATTAATGTTGTTGATATGCATTGTGATGCTTTGTCAAGTTGTGGACTTGTTGTTAGGATGGTTTTGGTGATTCTCTGGCAGGTGGATAGGCCCAATTACAAAGGAAACTCTGCCGAAATTTTTGAAAAAAATTTGGGACTTAGTAAAAATTTTGTCGCCTAAAGAGTGGACTTAACTGTTGTGTGAGTGAATGCAAAAAAAATTTCATAAGAGTTAAAATTTCCGATGATTCATGTTTCCATAAGCTTATGAAGGAGTGAATTTAATCTCACCATGGCATTACGGCAGCAATAGAGTATATGTGTTGTGATCTATGGCTTCGAGCCAAGTTGGGGAGCTTGCTATTGGTTAGTGGATTGTACGGTTATGTACTATGTTAGTTCCGATTTGATGCATGCTGGTGAATCGGTTCTGGTTGTGGAAATTGGGTCGAGAATGGCACGAGTGAAGGAAAGTTTTGACAAGATGTCATGAGCTCAGATGAGCAAGATATAAGTTTCAATGTTTACGGTAAGTTGGCATTGTCTTCAGTGCCACCTAAGATCGGTGTTTTGTAAAAAGGGTTTTACGTCCTGGTTAATGATTCTTGATTGTTCTTCATCGTTAGTGTGACCGGTGGTTTGGAGGTACGCTCCAGATATTGTTTTGGTAGGTTGTAGGAGTGTGTCTCACGGGAAGATTATATAAGTGTGGCATGTGATCACCTGATTGATTAAAGATGTAAACCAAGTATGAAGTTTGTGATGGTGTCATTAAATTAAAGATTCATGCCTGGAGGGCACTTGGCATATTGGGTTGTGAACTGGGGAGGATTACTCCGATTGTGATGGTTGTTCTTGTGTGTTATGAGAAAAATGGGAGTTATTATGGACCTCTGAAAAGTTATCAGACTAGATTGTGTGATATGTAGTAGAGGATCGAGATTAGTGTGTGTAAGGTTCAGTTCAGTTCTGAAAGGGAGTTCATAAAACTCTTAGGTAGCGGTAGCCTCAAATAATTAAGGAAATGGTACTGCTAATTGGAAATGATTTGACGATATTATATGTTCCAGAAAAAGGGCAATGTGATTAAGTTAATGGCACTTAGTAGTAGTGCGGCACTTTCAAGATAGATCGACTGCTGATATTCGAGTTTTCTTGGTGGCATAGAAGAATTTTAGAGTATCTCTCAGGATGTGACTGGGTACTAGAGGTGAGTTATATAAGAGAGTAGCGGAATTGGGATCAGATATGGTAATTTGTGTGTTTTATAGACTTGGAGATTGGAGTTCTCATATACATGTTAGCTTGCGATTGTGGATGGGAAAATGTGGATAAGTTAGTCAGATATTAGTATGTGCTATGATCCAGTCAGTGTGGACCTTCGAAGGGTTATTTATCTATTGTGTGTAACTGAAGTTGATGTGTGGTCCATTGGTAGACCTATATGGATATGTGTCCGGCATCGAGACGATTTTGTTGACTTCGAGTTGTTGGCGAAGGATGTGTTGATTCGGTTGTTTTGAACCATTAGTAATTGGGGAATCTATGAGTTACCTTCCTATG
This sequence comes from Nicotiana glauca, assembly GCA_026770625.1. Classification (NCBI taxonomy): domain Eukaryota; kingdom Viridiplantae; phylum Streptophyta; class Magnoliopsida; order Solanales; family Solanaceae; genus Nicotiana; species Nicotiana glauca. The sequence goes on along the minus strand of MU681078.1, from coordinate 8,645 downwards.
TTGTGAGATGTTGCTATTTGTTGGTTACAAGTACCTATGGTGCGGTTTCTGTAGAGTTTCGCAATGGAAGTCGAGCGAAAAGAATAATTGGGTGTTGCTCGATGAAGGGCGTATCGGTTATATCCTATCGGGTTTGCGTGGTTTATGTTACTTGTTTCACCATGGGTGCAGAGATTCACTTTGGTTCCAAACATCAAGTTGTGCATGGTTGTCGGTTTCGAGCATAGTGACTTGAGGTGTCCCATATGGAGCATTGTTTGGATATGATCGTGCATTGTAGCGAGGCTATGTGGTGATATGACCTTGCGGGTTAGATTTGGATATTCTATTCTATGATGTGAGATAGATCTGTAGCCTGGTGTTGTGATGTTACTGGCAAGCTCAAGGCACAACTCTTTCATTTGAGTCATTTTCATGAATTATGTATGTTCGGACTGTTGCTTATTGGTGCACGTATTGTACGAGTTGTGGCTTAGTCCTGTATTAATGTGTAATGTCACTAGAGTAGTGTGTTAATTAAATGAGATTGTTGGGATCTTTAATGAGTACGAGCAGATTCGATTTTAGTGTGTTGGAAGGATAATATAGAGCTTCGACTCAGAAATTTGATGTAGTATTTGCCAAAGGAGAAGTGGTTCCATGAATAGTTGATCCGAGAAATGTGATGGCTTACTGCGTGTTTTTGTTATTAGTTGCAGTATATGTAAAAGTATTGGAAAGAAACTTTAGTTGTTAAGAGGTTTTTCTACTGGTATTCAGGCCTTGTGTTCAGCTGCCGTTAATGGGAGTTATCACTGCGAGCGTTTGAGTCACGTGTTATGTCATGTAATTGTACCTGAGGTTGCAGGTATGGGCTATTGCAGCTTTTTCGGCTTATTCACAGTATAAATGTGGGATTTTGATCATATGAAAGATTTTAATGGAAATGTGGCCCTATGGCTTATGGGCTAGATGGGATTGCAAAATTTCAGTTATAATGTGTTGTCGGACCTATATGAGATAGGATGACATGGGATCACCCCCCCCCCCATGTATATGAATGGTAAGGTTATCCAGCGATTGGTTGGCTTTTGGAACAACTTTGGGCACGTTCGAGGACGAACGTTTGTTTAAGTTGGGGAGAATGTGACGACCCGACCCGTCGTCTCATGAGTAACTACCCCATTCTTCCCATTTTCTTCTTCCTTATGTTTCATTATCGGTATTGGGTGCGTTAGAATTGATTTGGAGTGATTTTTATAAGAAATGAGACACTTAGTCTCTTTTAACAAGACTTAAGTTGGAAAAGTCAACCGAGCGTTGACATATGAGTTAGAGGGATCGGATATGAATTATGATGGCTCGGTTAGCTCCGGGAGATGATTTAAGACTTAGGAGAGCAATCAGAAGTAATTTTGGAGGTTCGGTGTAGAAGTTAGCCTATTTTGGCTAAGTTAGGATTTTGGCGAAATCCGGTTGGCATGCGAGATTTTGATCCGAGGGTCGGAATGGAATTCCGAGAGTTCCAGTAGCTTCGTTAGGTGATTTTGGATTTGTGTGCAAAATTTCAGTTGATTCGGAGGTGTTTAGGTCTGGTTTCTGATGGAATGCGAGTTTTGAGAGTTTTAGTTTAACTTAGGCCTTGATTTGATGAAATTTGGTGATTTTTGATGTTAATGATAGTGTTTTTATGGTTCGAGCAAGTTTGAATAAGGTAATAGAACTTATCCATGCTTTTGGTTGAGGTCCCGGGGGCCTCGGGTGAGTTTCCTAGTGGTTTCGAACCATTTCTAGGCCATTTTTAACTGCTGGTTTCTGTCTGCATCAGTGTTCTATGCGATCGTGGACAATGGGTCACGATCGCGATGAGTAAAATGTGTGAAACAAGCTAATGAATCGCGATCGCGTACAATGCTTCGCGATCGCGAAGAAGGAAATTTCTGTTGCATTGATCCTACTTCGGAAGCTCATATCTTTTTATCTATGAAGAATTTTGAGGTGATTCAAAAATAAAAGTTGTAGACCTTCGTGTCTAGTTTCCAGAAATATAAAGAAATTATAATTTGGACATCTTTATCAAATGTTATGGATGTTAAACTATAGGCTATCCGAGAAGGATCTCTAATACACATGAATGAATTTGGAAGCTTATATCTCGCAATATATAAGGATTCAGGAAATGAGCAACATATGAAAGTTATATCCCTATGTGTCTAGTTTTCAGAAAATCAAACCATTTGTTATTCGGAGTTGTGTGCAAAAGGTTATGACCATTATACTGAAGGCTGTCCGGAGGAGCTGGAATTGTTCATCGCGATCGCGAAGGGTTGACCGCGATCGCAAAGAGTAAATTTTGGACTGGAAAATTGTTCTCCGTGATCGCGAAGCATTTTCCACGATTGCGAAGAGTAAAATACCTGGGCAGAATATTTTAAAACGCATCATTCGCGATTTTGGGCTCATTTTACACCCATAGTCGCTAGTTTTTGGAGATTTTTGAAGGAGATTAACGAGGGATTCAAGGGGGAACGTTTGGAGGTAAGTTTCTTGGACTCAAAACTCGTTTTTATTGTGAAATACATCTATGAAATCATGAAAATTTAGCTAAAATGGTAAAAACTAGGGCTTGGAAATTTGGCATTTCAAAGTGGGATTTGATGGGTCATTTGAACTCCGATTTTAGCATTCTTGGTATGTATGAACTCGTGGCGAGATAAGGAACCCAATGATGTAAAAATTTCTGAGTTTCAAGACGTGGGCCCAGGGCTCGGGTTTTGTCAAATTCGTGAATTTTGATATTTTTCGATTATTTTCGATTGTGTATTGTCTCTTTAGTATAATGCAACATATTCGTTGTAATTTTGGGCAGATTTGTCATGCGAGAAAGTAAATTCGAAAGGCAAGGGCATAGCGGAGTAGACGTTTCACCGTCTTGAGGTGAGTAATGCTTGTAAATGATATCCTGAGTGTTTGAAATCCCGAATTTGCACATCATAGTGCTGTATTGAGGTGACTTGCACGCCGGATATGAGCGTGGGGTAAAGCACCATTGGGGATTGTGACTTGGTCCGTCCTGGTTGTTGAGTTTTCCGTGTATTTGACTGAAACTGCTTGTATCATCATACTATGGGCTGACTGCCATGTTTGGGCTTCGTGCCAACTATGTGAATCCTTCGGGGATTGATATTACTGTTTTAGCATATCTTGCATATCATTTGGTTTCAGTCCAAGGTTTTAAATACTGTTTTGCAAACTCAGCCATACTTCTAAGTTTTGAAAACTCAAATGATATTTTAAATGATATTTCGGGCTGAGAACTACTGTTTTATAAATGCCCAAGGGGCTTATGATGATTTTCTGGACTGAGCATGGATCGGGCTGCGCGCCGCAGCAGTATTATATTGATTATGGGTGGATCGGGCTGCGCGCCGCAGCGGTGTTACATTGATATTGAGGCCGAGAGCCTGGATGATTATACTGATATTGATATGAGGCTGAGAACCTAGATGTGATACCACGAGATGGCTTGTTATTGCGCTTGGGCTATAGGAGCCCCTCTGGAGTCTGTACACACCCCCAGTGAGCGTCGTCGA
>MU681077.1:6038-32908 GCA_026770625.1 Nicotiana glauca | reverse complement strand
ATATATATATATATATATATATATATATATATATATATTCGACTTTAAGGGAGATTTAAGTCACCATAATATTAATCTCATAAGTTCTCTACTCTTATTCAGCCACATAGGTCTAGGATTCCAAGTTCCCATATCAATGTCCTTTATGAGTGTAATACAACTTCGTACATTTTTGGGTCCTTACAAAGTTCGTAGTACAATGGTCTTCTCATCTTGAGTTCAATTGAGTCTTATTTCATAACTTCTTACCTCATATGAGAGACTTACACTCTCACCATTAATCTCTTGGTCATTCTCTCATATATCACATGCTTATATAACCAATATTATTTCACAGCTCAGGATCATTTACATACTTCTCGCACTATCCATGTGTGCTATTCAAGCTTACGTCTCATTTATCAAATCAATGCCTCTTTGGGCGGGTAATCACTTTTAACACTTTTCTCAAATAAGGTATACTTATGGTACTACGTACTTATACTATGTATCCATATCATTTGCTCAACAAGATACATGTTTCATCTCCTTAATATCCATGTCTTTCCCCATTGGTCATGACATATGACAACATTACTTGAAATAAACGAAAGAGCATTTAAACTTACCTTGAATCTCAACGCACGAGTTAGAAAACAATCTTATAGTCAAGCTTTATCGGACAATTTGGAGTCTTGAAGAAGGGTAATATTCCTAAATTTCCATGTAGCCTCCAACTTATAGATGTGGTCAACAACACACCGATAAGAAGGACTCTACTAGGCACGGCTCCGAGATATCCTAGGACACTTTAAAACCTTAAGCTCTGATACCATGTTTGTCACGCCCCAAAACCGAGGGACACGACCGGCGCTCAACCGGAGGACCCCAGTCAAGCGGACCTGGAATTGCCTTTCCTATCCCACGTGTTAAGCCGTGATTACAATATACAATATTCTTTTGAAATAGCAATTTAAGACTTAAGCATAAACTTACAACTTGAGTTTATTTCTACTTTTTATCATTTCCAACATTTGATACCAAGTACTTGCAAAATACATACAACATTTACCAACGTGGACTACGATTCTGAACCGTACCATTACTACCCAAAAATACTTTTGTACACCACCCACATTGTGTCTACGGAGCCTCTATGAATACTAGGAACTTAACCAATACCTGCCAGCGACAAGGACCCGGCTATACCTTACAATACACAATAAACTCAAAAGAAGGTGGCATGAACCACACATGACCCCAAGAGGAAGTGGGGATCACCAATGCCATTGATGGGATGGAGAGGAGTGCTACTCTCGGTGGACTGGAGTACCTGCTATAGATCCAGCTACAATCATAACACGAATGTAGTGCCCCCGGCAAAAGGGACGTCAGTACATTTGAATTGTACTGGTATGTATGAACAAACTTAACCGCAAGTAAGATCAATCACTACATATATAACAAACAGTAATAGAATCAACAATCAAATGCACATGAAAGGTACAATCAAGCCAAACAAGTTTACAATCTCTCCTTTTTCCCCTTCAACATTTTCACATTAATTATTTCACAATCTTTTTCATAATTTCATTTCAATAGTGATTTCGATCACTTTTCCACCCTTATTACCTCGGCCACCCTTATCGCCACAACCCACACCTTATTACTTCGTGTTGCGGCGTGAAACCCGATCCCACCGGACAATCACATTTCACACAACAACAATAGTTCACAATTCAATCACATGGCTTCAGGCCATACAGAATATCATTGCACATCAACAATAACAATTTCACAATGAGTTTTCATTAACCTCAGTACCATTTCCATCATATCGAACAACCCGCATACAATTTGAGTCACGATGATAATTGCCCACGACAATCCACACATGATATGACCACAGTTACTTCAATTACATCAATTATGATTTCTTTCCATCATTTATTACACAACCCTTACCACATAAATACATTCACATACACACTTGGTTTGTTGCCATTTATTCACACCATCATATCGGGACTTATAACCAACAATGTTCAAGGCATATAAATCATAAGAATTCATGAAATAGGCCATCTTGCCTTAACACCCGTGAAACAATCAAAATTCACAAATAGTTCACATAAATAACACGTACCAATTTTTCGTACACCAAACAGGGGTTTTAGCTATTATTCATATTTCCACATTTGGACACATTAACATTCTTTCATTTGTTAACACATATTTCCACTTCGGCATCCTCAAGCATTTACAAGCTCTGAACATAATAAGGTAGGCACATCAAACCACTTTTTACAATCACATATAACACGGTGGTATGGAAATCAACTAAGACAACAATACACATATTTTCATACAAGGTACACATAGCGTATGCTTGTCACAACAAGGGGATTCTACAAGAGTTAAAGTTAGCCATACATACCTCAATTTTGCCCCTTAATGATACTACAATGATCCAATATACTTAAGCAACTTCAATCTACAATACAACATTCAATAAGACCAATATTAGTACTAAATCCCATAACTTATGCCATTTAGGCCTATTATCAAACGTCTTGTAGGCATAGATCTTTACACCTCATATCTATAGTATTGGTTCATCCAATTATCACTATTAACCAACAATTCATCCCACTATTTTTCTTCAATAATTTATACTCCTAACATCACATGTGTGATCAACCATTCACACCCAACCAACAAAATTCCATCGAATAATCATCTTTAAATCCCTACCATGGTCATGTATTTAAATTGGGAATTTATGGCCTCCAATCACCATACCATAAGTTGTAATACATGATTCATACTCATAATCCCATAATAACTCCATATATGTAAGTCTAAGGTGTAGGATTACCTCTTGTAGACCAATTCTTGAAAGACAACTTTGGGGTGTTCTTGAGGTTTTGAAGAAATCCTATGAAATCCAACCAAAATCATGTTGTAACTAGTAATTGAGAAGTGAAATCACCATGAAAACACACTTAAAAACTCACCTTAGGTGTGCAATTTGATGCCTTGGTCGAGTTGGGGTGTAGAGAGAATCCCAACCTTGAGAGATATCTCAAAATCTCTTATTTCCGGTATTTAGGGGTATTTGAAACCTTCCAGGCGCACGAACTTCTACATAGTTCGTGCGTTGTTCGCGCGTCGGGGCAGAATACTCAGCAAAAACGCGCGAACTCGCGAGCTCGGGTGAAGTTCGCGCACTATTTGCGCGAGTGACACCTGACCAGTAAAATGGTAATAACTTTCTGTATACACCTCCAAATGACAAATGGTTTGTTGCGTTGGAAACTAGACTCAAAGGGCTTGAATTTGACAGGTTGTGCATCACACAACTCTTTATATAACAGTAGATATGGTTGGTCAAAGTAAGGTATTGTGCGCACTCATTTACAGATTTCGTCTAATATGAAATTTTCCAACTTGGCTTAGACTTAGGCCTCTCGTTAGACTCCAAATCACTTATAATAAGACTTATACACTTATTACCATATCCAATTGATATCCATAATATCATAAATCCTTGTTTGCACACGAAACAAAATAATTTAGCCTACATTGGCACGACAAAATCTTAAATTACTCGGAAAAAAATTTTCGGGGCCTTACACCAAGTTTCTCACGCCCCAAATTCGAGGGACATGACCGGCGGCCGACCGGGTAGCCCCAGCCGAGCGGACCTGGGTGCCTTTCCTATCCCACACGTACCCCATATTTTTCATTATCCATTAATCAAAGGAAATAGTCACTTATAATTAAAACACCATTTTACAAACGTTTAGTGTTGATAGGCTATCCAAGTCAACGCATTTCATTCCTGTGGCAGTCTCCTATTCTTCTGAGAGGTTAGCTGAGATCCGGGAGATTGTTCGCCTTCATGGTGTGCCCGTGTCTATCATTTCGGACCGAGGTACGCAGTTTACCTCACATTTCTAGAGAGTAGTTCAGTGGGACTTGGGCACACGGGTTGAGTTGAGCACAGAGTTTCATCCTCAGATGGACGGGCAGTTCGAGCGGACTATTCAGATTTTGAAAGATATGCTCTAAGCTTGTGTCATTGACTTCGAAGGCTCGTGGGATCAGTTTTTGCCTTTAGTGGAGTTTGCCTACAACAACATCTACCAGTCAAGTATTTAGATGGCTCCTCATGAAGCTTTATATGGTAGGCGGTGTCGGTCGCCGATTGGATGGTTTGAGCTGGGAGAGGCTCAGTTGTTGGGTACAGATTTGGTACAAGATGCCTTAGACAAGGTCAAGATTATTCAGGATAGGCTTCGTACAGTCCAGGCAAAAGAGCTATGCTGACCGTAAGGTTCGAGATTTGGCATTCATGGTCGGTGAACGGGTATTACTTCGAGTGTCGCCTATGAAGGGCGTGATGAGATTTGGGAAGAAGGTCAAGCTTAGCCCTAGGTTTATTGGCCCGTTTGAGATTCTTGATCGAGTGGGAGAGGTGGCTTACTGACTTGCGTTGCCGATGAGCTTATCAATCGGACATCCAGTATTTCATGTGTCCATGATTCGGAAGCATCACGGCGATCCATCCCACATGTTAGATTTCAGCATTGTCTAGTTGGACAAGGACTTGTCTTATGAGGAGGAACCGGTAGCTATTCTAGAACAGCAGGTTCGTCAATTGAGATCAAAGAGTTTCCCTTATGTTCGTGTGCAGTGGAGAGGTCAGCATGATGAGGTATCGACCCGGGAGTCCGAATCCGATATGCGGAGCCGTTATCCCCACCTTTTCCCCGACTCAGTTACTTCCTTCTTATGTTCGTTCGAGGACGAACGGTTGTTTTAGAGGTGGAGGATGTGATGACCTTTTATCATCACTTGTTTTAGAAATAAATTCGGTGTTCCGAGGCCTAAAATCTCCTTTTTCCTCACCTTGATTTGCGTGCATTGTCCCGACCTATATCCGGAAAGCTTTCTATGTGAAAAGATGAGAAATAGAAATTTTTAGAGTTAAAATTTTGATTTTTGGTTAACTTTCGTCAACATTTTGAGCAAACGGACTCAGATCCGTGTTCCAACGATCTCGGGAGATCCGCAGTAAAATATGGGACTTGGGCGTATGCCCGAAAATGAATTGCGAGGTCCCAAGCCTTAGAAATCAATTTTTGAAAGAAATTATTTTGCTGAATTATCTAAGAAATGAGGAAAAAAATTAATGTTTGAAACCATTGGTATCGGGCCCGTATTTTGGTTGCGGATCCCCGTACAAACTTGTTATAGTATTTAAATGATAACTGTGAAATTTGGTAAAAATGGAGTCTATTTGACGTGAGTTGGATTTCCGATCAAAGAGTTATGAACTTTAAGTGTTCTTGATGAAAATGATGAGTTCTGAGGTTTAATCCATGGTTTTACATGTTATTTTGATGATGTGATCGCACAAGTAGGTCCATATGATATTTTTGAGCTAGTATGCACATTTGGTTTGGAGTCCCGAGGATGCGGGTGCGTTTCAGGTTGGTTCCGGGATGTCTTAGGCGTAAAATATAGATGTTGCAGGTTTAGAGAAGTGCAAATCTCTGAACCCGCCAGTGCGGTCCGCATTGGTTTTGTGCTGTCCGCGGTGGAGGCTTTCCAGCCGCACTCGATTTTGTGCGGTCCGCACAGATTCACTGGTCCGACTTCGGAAACCTATATCTTTTGATATACAAGAAATTTTGAGATGATTCAAAAACAAAAGTTGTAGCCCTTCGTTCCTAGTTTTCAAAATTCTAAAGAAATCAGAATTTGGACCTTTGTAGAGAAATTTATGGCCAAAATACTAAAGCATGTCACTGCAAACCACATAGAGAACTCCACGGCCGCACTTTTTTGTGCGGTCCGCACAGAGGGTCTGAGAGGAGTATATTTAAACGGAATTTTTTATTTATTTTTTATTTTTCAAAATTCCAAAAATATAAGAGGCAATTTTTCAAACAACCTTTCTTCTCCAAAACATTACTAAGTGATTTCTAACTCATTTTCTTCACTCCTTAACTTCTTTTTACAAGATTTCGTCCTAGAATCTAGGGTTTTCATGGTGGAATTGGAAATTTTGGGTAAAACCTAAGAATATTAAATTTTGGAGATTTAGACCTCAAATTGAGGTCGGATTCCAAAACCAATTATATATCCGAGCTCAGGGTGAATGGGTAATCGGATTTTGGTCCGAATTTCGGGTTTGGACCAAGCGGGTTCGGGGTCGATTTTTGACTTTTTGGGGAAAACTTTAGAAAACTCATTTCCATGCATTATAATTGATTCATTTAGCACTTATTAATATTATTAAGTAACTTATGGCTAGATACGAGCGAGTTGGTGGTGGACTCAAGAGGTAAAGCGATAGTTGAGGCTTGAATTGTGTTCGTGGCATCGAGGTAAGTGTTTGGTCTAACCTTAGCTTGAGGGATTAGGAGTTATGTCCTATTTTCTTTGTATTATTTGTTGAGTACGACGTATAGGCATGGTGACAAGTATCTATACGTTGGTGTCAAGCATGCATGTGAGTCTTATACTATGAATAATGTGACTCCGTTTGTATTGTTCATGCCTAATGTGATGATTTCTATTATTGAGCAAGGCGTGTGAAGGTAATACCGGTATTTGAATATTGAAGAGCATTGGCTCAAGTTGTAAAATGAATTGTGGAAGTATAATTGGCAATTGAACCTTATAGAGCGTTGGCTCAAGTTGTAAAATGAATTGTGGAAGTATAATTGGCAATTGAATCTTATAGAGCATTGGCTCAAGTTGTGAAGTGAATTGTGAAATAAATGTGGAAAGTAAAAGAGAAGAGGATTATTACTTTTTTCCCTTGCTGGGGTTCTATTGTTATTCCATTTATTTCCTTGTCCTCATTTCTTGTGATTATTGTTTGGGTGAGGAAGAGTGTTAAAGAACGAAGGGTGATGTCGTGCACTTGTCCTTGATTTTTCCGAATTTTGTTGATAATTGAGTTATGTTGTCCTTTATATTTATTTACTGATTTTCGGTTGTTACATGATTTTATTATGATGTTATTGATTTTCTTGCCGGGATATTGTTGTTCCCTTGTCAGGACTCTGTTGCGATTGGTGTTGAATATTATATTTGGATCGGGTCGCACGTCGCAACAATATTATATTTGGATCGGGTTGCACGCCGTAACAATATTATATTTGGATCGGGTTGCATGTTACAACAATATTATATTTAGATCCGGTTGCACGCTGCAATAATATTATATTTGGATCGGGTTGCACGCCGCAACAATACAATATTTGGATTGGGTTGCACGCTGCAACAGTGATAAATTGAGTTTGCTATTGACCTACTACCAGATACTCACCCAATATCTATTCCTCCCAATAGAATTGTCCCCGCAGAGCTGAAAGAGTTGAAAGAACAACTAAAGGACTTGCTTAAAAAAGACTTTATCAGACCTAGCACATCACCATGGGTAGCACCTGTGTTGTTTGTCAGGAAGAAAGATGGTTCCTTACGGATGTGTATTGATTATAGACAGTTGAATAAGGTGACGATCAAGAATAAGTACCCGCTCCCAAGGATTGACGATGTATTTGATCAGTTGCAAGGTGCCAAGTATTTTTCAAAAATAGACTTGAGGTCCGGGAACCATTGGGTAAGGGTTAAGGAGGAAGATATTCCGAAGATCGTATTCAGGACCAGATATGGGCACTTTGAGTTTCATGTTATGTCGTTCAGTTTGACCACTACCCCAGCAGTATTCATGGATTTGATGAACCATGTGTTCAGGCCCTTTTTAGATCTGTTCGTAATTGTATTTATCAATGATATATTAGTGTATTCTTGTTCAGAGGCTGAGCATGCAGATCATCTGCGTATTGTGCTCAGAGTTCTATAAAAAGGGAAGTTGTATGCAAAATTCTCTAAGTGTGAATTCTGGTTAAACTCTGTAGCTTTGCTTGGGCATATCGTTTCGGGTGAAGGCATCCAGGTGGATACACAAAAGATTGAGGCAGTAAAGACTTGGCCTAGACCCACAACACCGATGGAGGTTCGTAGCTTTCTCGATTTGGCAGGTTATTACAAGAGATTTGTGGAAGGATTTTCTTCCCTTTCAGCACCTTTAACAAAGTTGACTCAAAAGGCAGCAAAGTTTCAATGAACTGGCGCTTGCCAATGGAGTTTCTAAGCCTTAAAGTACATATTTACTTCAGCATTGGTTCTAACACTCTCAAAGGGACTGATGGTTATGTAATCTATTGTGACGCTTCAGGCATTGGATTGGGTTGTGTGCTGATGCAGCATAGTAAGGTTGTAGCTTATGCTTCTAGATAACTAAGAAAGCACGAGAAGAACTATCTGACCCACCATTTAGAGTTAGCCATGGTGATTCATGCACTAAAGATGTGGAGGCACTACTTGTATGGCATTCATGTTGATATCTATATGAATCATAAGAGCCTCCAGTACATCTTCAAGAAAAAGGAATTGAATCTACGTCAAAGGAGATGGTTGGAGTTACTTAAGACTATGACGCTGATATTTTATACCATCTAGGGAAGGAAAACATAGTAGCCAACGCCCTCAGCCGTAGATCTATGTGTAGCCTATCGTATTTATAGCCAGAAAAGAGGGGAATAGCCTACGAGGTTCATCATATAGCTAGTCTTGGAGTTCGGTTACTGGATTCAGGTGATATTAGAATTACTATTCAAGATACGGCAACATCCTCTTTAGTAACTGAAGAAAAGGAATGCAATACGAGGATTATGTGTTAGTTCATTATAGCACCCTTCAGAAAGAGAAGACACCATTTGAAATTACAGAAGATGGGGTCCTCAAATATCAAAGACGATAATGTGTCCCTAATGTTGCGGGGCTACGTCGACAGGTTATGGGAGAAACTCACTATTCTCGTTATTCTATCCATCCAGGAGCGACAAAGATGTATCATGATATCAGGGAAGTGTATTGATGGGACATGATGAAAAAGGATATAGCGGAGTTTGTTGCTCAATGTCCTAACTGTCAGCAGGTTAAGATTGAGCATCAGAAACCCGGTGGGTTATTACAGGCTATGGAGATTCTGACTTGGAAGTGGGAAGTAATCAATATGGATTTCATTGTAGGCTTACCTCGTACCCAACGTAAGTTCGATTCGATATAGATGATTGTTGATAGTCTTACAAAGTCAGCCCATTTTTTGCCTGTTAGAACTACATATTCCTCAGAGGATTATGCAAGGCTTTATATTAAGGAGATAGTACGACTGCATGATGTCCCTTTATCTATTATCTCGGATAGAGGAGCTCAATTTACAGCTAACTTCTGGAGCTCCTTCCAAAAAGGATTGGGGACTCAAGTAAGTCTTAGTACAATATTTCATCCCCAGACAGATGGACAGGCTGAGCGTACTATTCAGACACTGGATGATATGTCACGAGCTTGGTGTAATAGACTTCAAAGGTATCTGGGATGATCATCTGCCGCTTATTGAGTTCGCATATAATGATAGTTACCATTCCAGTATTCAAATGGCTCCATACGAAGCTCTTTACTGACGAAATTATAGGTCGCCTATAGGGTGGTTCAATGTTTGAGAATCTGGATTACATGGGCCAGACCTAGTTCAGCAAGCCATAAAAAAGTAAATCTTATCTAGGATCGACTATTGACAGCTCAAAGTCGTCAGAAGTCATATTCTGACATGCGACGGAGAGATTTATAGTTCAGGGTTGATGACTAGGTATTATTAAATGTGTCACCTATGAAGGGTGTGATGAGGTTTGTCAAGAAAGGAAAACTTAGCCCACTGTATATTGGGCCTTATAGGATCAATCAGAGAATCGCCAAATAGCTTATGAGTTAGAATCTCCCTTAAATTTGGAGTTTGTCCATCCGATTTTTCACGTCTCTATGTTACGGAAGTGCATTGGCGATCCTACCTGAGTGGTGCCCACGGATGATGTACAAATTACAGACGACTTGTCATACGAGGAAATTCCGGTTTCCATCCGAGACCGACAAATCCGCAAGCTACGAAATAATAAGGTAGCCTCCGTTAAAGTACTTTGGAGAAACAAGAATGTGGAAGAAATGGCTTGTGAGACCGAAAAAGACATGAAATCTAGATATCTTTACTTATTTCCTCCTTCAGAGAAGGGTCTGACTGGGACATCACAACCATAAGGTACATGTATAAATTCTTGTGTTGGTTATTGTCGTTGGTCGTATGAGGCCATTATCGTTATTAATGATCATGGTCCTATGTGGCATTAAATTATTGAGTTTCTACAGGAAAACTAGGTAGTAGCGTTGTTACGAAGGCGACCCTGCCAAAGTTATATAGACCTCGGGGAGTTAAACACTCGAGGAAGAATGTTTTTAAGGGGGGAGGATGTTACATCTCGCATTTTCGTACGTTAAAAGTTCCGTCTTCAGTTAATTGATGTAGACTCGGGGATGAGATCATCTTGACGTTAATGTATTTACGCTATTTATAACAAGCGATAAATAAGTGTCATGAAGGATAAAGAGTACACGAATTAAAGAAAATGAGTTTCGTTGAAAGTGACCAATTTGGGATAAAATACGAGTCGAGCGATACTACCCGATAATTATGGACTAGCACCATACAAGGTAACATATGGCCGTGACAATATGATATATATAAAGTATATTAAAAATGAGTAGTATTTTTAGATAATTTGAGATAATTATTAATTATACGAGTAATTTGTTAATTACCGGATAAAGAAACATTATCCAGCTAACTAATAAGTAAATAAAAATTTATAAATTACCCCTCCAAAACGTGGCAAGAAGCCACAAATCAAGAAAATGACTAAGTAGTCATATAAGCCCTAGGTGGCTATCTAGGAATTACTTGAATTTAATAAGAAAATTGATCTTATTCCATTCATCTTGGACAAAACAGAACCAAGAACGTCCAAATCCAAAACAAGAACATACTCCATCTTTCCTAGTTCAAAGGCTTCAAGGAGAAGAAGCCTATTTCCGTTCAATTTGTTCAAAGAAGCAGAAGCTAAAGTTCGTTCAAGAATTTCAAAAAAACAGAAGCTAAATCGTTCAACAATTTCAAAAGGCAGAAGCTTAATCTGATTTTTGGGGATCTAAGTTTAATCCACGAAGGTTTCCAATGGAATATTATACGGAATTATTCCTACTCCAGATATGTTAAGGTCGTTCCTTCTTTCTTTTGCCATGGTCCAAATCATACAGAAGAAACGAACAAATGCACAATTTCCATAAATTACTCTATCTATAGAAATATTAGGGGTGTCTATATTCTTGATTCCCTATGTGAATTGTTATTATCTTCTCTTCATGGGTCTTAGAATAATACGCAGCTGAAAAAAGTTTATCCGAAAGGAATATTGAGATTTTTACGTACTTTTTATGCATTTCACCCATTTATACATGTGTATTAACCCATGACCAGATGACGTTATATACGCGTATATATGTATATTATATGTATATGGGATATGAAAAAAGGTTACGGCATTATATACGCACTACCACCTAATCAGTTGGTATGTGTTGATGATGTTACCCATAGTGGCCGAGATGATATGATGGGATGCCTTCAGTGGCGTGATGATTTTATATACACCTATACCTATGCATGACACGACATTTATATACATGTGCATGACACTATAGATGTTTCATAATTTACAAAGTTATTCACATTTGTAGATAGATTTTTTTATTCCATGTTTAATCTATGCCTTTTACGTATAGATTTTAATGCCTTACATACCCAGTACATTTTTTGTACTGACGCCATATTTTATGGGGCCTGCGTTTCATACCCGCTAGTGCAAGTAGGCAAGCTGACGGTACCCCTTCTTAGGATCCCTGATCAGCGAGAGTTGGCGTGCTCTACTTGATCCGGAGCTCGGAGCTGCTTTTGATTTTGGTACGATATATATATATATATATATATATATATATATATATATATATATATATATATAGGTATGACGTGACTCAGTCTCGTCTTTTTATAATTATATTTTTATTAGAGGTCTGTAGACAATATGTCTAGTTGGATAGTATGTGGCCTTGTCGGCTTCCAGTTTTGAGATGTATAGTTATCTATAGCAGCCTTGTCGGCTCGCCTACGTATGTTGTACGTATATGTATGTATGCCCTTTTTGGGCAGATTTCCTTCACGTACATTATTCTCGTAATTCAATAGATATTATTCAAGTTTATATCTTAGACGCATGCTTAGGGATGTTTGACAAGTAGGACTCGGGCACCCGTCGCGGCCCATTGGTTTGGGTTGTGACAGATTGGGCCTTTGGAAATGCTTCATAGCTGACAAAATATAGTAGTATGAATCAATTTTTGAAAAGCCTGGAGTCCCTGATCATTCTCCTATTATAACTAACACAATAGTAGTCAATCCTATTTGCAAAAGCCATTCAGACTATATAATGTGTTGTTGAATAATAAGGAGTTTGAGCAAGCTGTGAAGGAAGTATGGTATTAACATATACAATGTCATACTATGTACTCTATTTGGATGAAATTACAGAGGTTAAAAGACAGAGTAAGGAAGCTAAAAAAAGAGATGTCTTATTTAGAGAAGAAATTGGATAACCTGAGGGTACAATTAATGACTATTTAAGGGAAACTTGATATGGATCCATTCAATGAGCTGTTGATATCAGAATAGAAAGAGATGATAGTGAAGATCGAAAAATGGTAAAGGGTTAATGAGCAAGTGTTGTGTCAGAGATCTAGAGCAATGTGGATAAGAGAGGGAGACTAAAACACCAAATTCTTTCATGCACATCTAAAGGCAAGGTAGACAAAAAACATAATTGGATCAATATACAATGATCAAGGGGCCAGAATTACTGAACAAACAATGATAGAGCAAGAATTTATAAGTTTTTTTTAAATCTTTGTTAGGAGAGTGTGCTAATGAAATATAGTGATATAGACACAACTGGAAATAGACCTTGCCTAACTAAGGAACAACATAAAGAGCTCAACAGACCAATAATAGAAGAAGATATTTATTAGGCACTTAAAGATTTGCCTAATGAAAAAGCTCCAGGAATAGATTGTTTCCCTGCTGAATTTTTTAAAACACATTGGAACCTTGTTGGAGGTGAAGTCAAATAAGCTATTGAGGAAATTTTTGAAAATGGGAAGATGCTGAGAAGTATAAACTATACTACAGTTACATTAGTTCCTAAAGTAAATAGCCCCACATCTGTCAAGGAGTTTAGACTGATAGCATGTTGTTCTACAGTATATAAACTCATTGCAAATATTCTAACAACAAAGTTAAAGATCGTGGTGGATTACATTATTGGACCTGCTCAATCAGCATTTATCGAGGGAAGAAATATATTGGATAATGTTATTATTGCCCATGAGTTAGTCAAAGGATATACTCAAAAAGGGGTCTCACCAAGATGTTTGATCAAAGTTTACATAAGAAAGGCGTATGATTCAGTTGAGTGGCCTTTCCTAAAGATGATACTACTTGAATTTGGTATGCCTGTGAAGTTCGTACAGCTTGTGATGGAGTGTGTAAAAACAAATAGCTTTTCTCTACTGATAAATGGAGGATTGATGACCAAGTTCCAAGAAAAAAAGGGGCTTAGACAAGGGGGACCCAATGTCTCCCTACTTATTTGTATTGGTGATGGAATGCCTGAATTGATCTTTGAAGTCACTGGGGAGCTTACCGGATTTTAACTACTAGCCTAGGTGCTCCAAATAGAACATAACTTATATATGTTTTGTTGACGATCTAATCTTGTGCTGCAGAGCAGCTAAGCTATCAATAAGCTTACTCATAAGCAGATTTCAACATTTTGCAGAAGTGTCTGGACCGAAAGCGAACATAGAGAAGAGTGCATTATACATTGTTGGAGTTCCAAAGGAATTCAAAGAGAAGGTTATTACAGAGATGCAATTTGTTGCAGGGGAGTTGTCATTCGATTACCTAGGGATTCCATTGTCCTTAAAGAAGTTATATATCCAGTAGTGTATGCCATTAATTGAAAAGATTATTGCACACCTCAAATGCTGGTCAACCAAATTCCTATCTTACAGTGTCCGAGTAAAATTGATTAAAAGTGTGATATTTGGAATGCAGACCTATTGGGCACATATTTTCTTACTTCCAAAAAAGATAACAAAGCTATTAGTGACTGCTTGCAGAACATTCCTCTAGTCTAGGAGCAGTGAATCTTCAAAAAGAGCACTGGTTGCTTAGGATAAAATATGTATGCCACTTTCAGCTGGAGGTTTGAATGTAATTGATGTGGTGAATTGGAACAAATCTATTCTATGTAAACTTCTTTGGGCAATAAATGACAAGAAGGATAATCTTTGGATCCAATAGATACACAACTACTATATAAAAAGAAAGGATGTACTAACTGTGCAAGCTCCTAAACAGGCTTGCTGGCTAGTTAAGAAAATATTTGACATTAGAGATTGGCTAATTCAAAGGGATCCCTCGGCTGAATTGAACAAGTATTGCACTAAGGGGAAGTTTAGCATTAAGAAGCTATATGTGGCAACACTGCCTCAATATCCTAAGTGTTATTGGAAAAAAATAACAATTGATTGTAACGCATTACCCATGCATCAATTCATAGTGTGATTGCCTATGCATAAAAATCTAGCTACACTGAACAGATTAAGAAAATGGGGACTATCAATAACAAGTGATTGCGTACTATGTGAGAAAGATAATGAGGAGACAATAGAACATCTATTTTTTGAGTGTGATTACTCCAGGAAAATGTGGACAGAACTCTTATAATGGCTGGGAGAAAGACATCAAATAGGTAGCTGGAATGCTGAGATTGAATGGATCGAAAAAAGGAGCTCATGTAGAGTTCGAGCACACATGCTAAGATTCCTATTTGCAGCTGTAGTGTATCATGTCCAGGCATAAAGGAATCAACAAAGATTTCAAGAGAAGAAGATTGCAAGCCTTCAGAGGGTGAAGACTATTATTCCGAGCTACATATACGAGGGCAGAAAGAGACCAAATGGTATAAGGAGTTAGAAAGATTGTGCAACTATCCTACCTAGATATGTATAGATATATATAGCGATAGTTAGTAGAGAAGTTGTAGTAGAAAGTCGGCAATTGTTTAGTCTGTTTTTTATATTTTGAGACTAGTTCAAGAGTCCAAATGAGCTAGTGAGTTGTAAATATTATACTTGGTTAAATGAAAATTTTTGAGTTTGACCAAAAAAAAAACTTAATATGGAATGATTATAATTATATAAATAATTCAAATAAGAAAATAATTTAAATAAGGTAAAATCTTAATTGATTTGAATTCCTAAATATTAGGACTTGATGCTTAATTTAACTAAGGAATTAAGTCCTCAATATTAGGAAATACTTTGAATCACTATTTTGTCCAATATGAAATTTATTTTAAAAGAATAAAAAAAGGTAAACGATATTTCGCTAAGGTTATTCGTAATTTTAATGTAGTATATATATAAATATATAGATTATCTTAAATTTTTGCTTGAAGGTTAACTGGCTAAGAGAAAAAACGAGGTACCTTATCCTGATATTTAAGTGATAACCCATTTTATAGCTTATAAGAAAAAACACCACAAAAAAAAAAAAAAAAACATAAAAGGATAAATGCGATTTACAAATCGCATATTATTGGGACCTGCGTTTGACGAAACAACCAAAATCCTATTTTCCGTTTCAGTACCTCGGTTTTTGGATTCACTCCTGCAATTTTTTTTTCATTTTTTTTTTCAAACCCCTCCTGCAATTGAAATCCAGGGTTAGAAGAAAGCGGCAAAAGATGTATCATCCTACTAGAGGTGGCGTTCGCGGTGGTCGAGATCGTAAGCTTTCATTTGCCCCTCTTTCCCATCTCTCTTAATCTCGGGTTTCCCCTTATATTGTTAGTCTGATTTCCTTATCGGGTCATTAATTGGGGAAAATCACCGCTCCCTACAACGATCGAGTCTTCTTATTGTGTGTTGAATTTGAAGTTAGCAGTTAAATGAGAAGGCTCTTAAATTTTGGAATTGTATTATGTAGATTTATTATCGTGATAAACAAAACCAGATTTTCGCCCAGCACTCAAAAGTAGGATTACAATGGAAAACATGTAGGAGTTATAAGCAACAACAATTACTTTTTTTATTTATGACAAGTGGTGTGTGAGCCAGCTTGTGCACATATGGACTAGCCCATTGGATACCTACTACCTCCCACTAGGTATCGGGCAACTTTGGGCACCAAAGCTTAGGCGGGTGGGAAGAAATTCCTAGCGTTTTTTGTCTCCCCTGGGATTTGAACCTTAGACCTCATTGTTCTACAATAACAATTAAGGACTAGGACTCTAGGGTTTAAAATTCAGGCTTTCTAACTTGGTGGGTTACACATCAGGTGTAGGACTCTAGGGTTTAAAAGTATAAAGGATACAATATTGGGTTTGTGATCTAGGAAGTAGGAACATTGTGTAAAGGGTTACTTGACCGAATAAAGCAGAGAGTTGCCGCAATCATTCTCTTTCTTTTATTTTTGGGTGATAGGCGGGAGCTGGTGTTCAATGCATGTTTGTTTTCTGATAATTTGATGTCTCTATTTTTTAAGTCCATGTTTCAATTTGTTAGATTTGGAAGTTTTGTTGCATGTGCTGCTTGTATGGGGTGAATCATTTATGTGCCACAACAAATTAGTTGCAATCTACTGATTTAGCTAGATGTGGTCAGCTATCTTGGCGTCCGTTCCTGCTGGTCATGCATATTTTTGTCTGCGTTTTTATATTTTCCCTTCTTATCTGAATGTTGCTCTTTTTTCTTCTTTTTTTTTTTTTTTGTTGGTGGGGGGGGGGGGGGGGTGGTTCTGCCTTACTAATCCAACTCTCTCCAACAAAAAAATGAGGAGACAGATACGCAGATGTCAGGATCAGTATATCTAAGTTCTTCGTAGAGTCATGAGTTTCGTGTAATAATCATACTTACCTTTCAGAAAGATAAAAAATTGAATTTTGAGTTATGATGCTATCTAGTTCAGAAACGCTTAATGAAGTCTCTCTGTAGATGGCATTGGTTGTGTTCTAGCACAAAATTATATTGTTTTTGGAGAATCAAACTGTTATGCCTATGTCCTATTATGTAGTATTTCCTAATGTACAATTTCTTTGCTGCAACAGAATTTAGCTGGGATGACGTGAAGGTCGATAAACATCGAGAAAATTATATAGGTCATAGTATCAAAGCACCAGTTGGGAGATGGCAGAAAGGTAATTATTCTTGTTCTCATAGTATATCACAATTGCAATTGCTGGAAATTAGTCGATAAGAAACATATTGCTTCTGCTGTTTTCCCTTTGATACGTGCTAATTTCATTAGCAGTTTGCGCCCATTGTAAGTAAAAGAATGGTCCTAACTACATATGTTGATCCCTATGTATAAGAGCTGCTCTTTCCTTTTCTCTTTTTTCTTTTTTTCTTAATTATGAATTTTCTTCTTCTTCCACTTAGAAAAATGGCTAAAAGAATTCTTCTTCTTCTGAAGATTGTAGATATGAAAAAAGTAATACATGAAGTATCAAAGTACTTCATGTTACCTTTTATTTGCTGCTGCAATTATTCTGTTATCTTCTATTACCGTACATGCACCATAAGTGAGAGATTTTCCAGGATGTTACTATTGTATGTTGTATTGAGTTTTTGATTGATTAGTCTAGTTTTTAGTGAAGCATGTAAATTGTAATAGAAATGCCAAGGGAAGTATACTTTAGAATAAATGAACTCATACCAAATAGATTAATGTCACAAAGATTATGTACAAAGGAGCAATCAAAGGTGTGTGAACAGTAGGAGGAGATATAAAAGAGTTTAGTAATTTCTTTTAAAAAATAGGTAAGAAAGGAGTTTAGTATAATGGTAGGTTCACACCAAGGGTCTTCTGTGAGCTTGAATTTAATTAAATTAATGTTGGATGAGATAAACAATAATTTATAGGATGATGCTGATGATATTGTCCATTGATGAGACTATGAAATGAAAAAATGGAGCTGTGAAGGACTTTATAGATTGAGTATTTTCAGATAAGTAGAAATGAGATAAGAATATATGTTTGGGAAGTGTAACCCTCTTAAGAATGAACTTAAATTGATATTAGGTCGAGATTCTGATGCAAACAATTCAAATATCTAGGCTGTCTTTTAAGAGAGTGACATGATAGATGAAGATAAAACATTGAACTGAAGTATAATGATTGAAATGGAATAGTGCTATCAAGTGATTTCGGAGTTAGGGATGGCAATTGGGTAGGACATGCCAGGGCAGGGCAAGCTGTGACCTGCTAAGCTTTTGACCCGCCCTGTCCTGCCCTATTTAGCATTTTTTCAACTTTTTGCCCTGCCTCAGCCTATTAAGCTCAGCCCTGCCCTGCCCTGCCCTGTTTAGAATCTGGTTCATTTTTTTGAATTTTTTTTTCTTGTTCATTTTGCAATATTCTATTCAAGTTTTTATAACTTTTTGACCTTTTTAATGAAGCTACAACTTCTTACCTATCCCTGCCCTGCCCTATTTTAAATTTTCGAAAGAAGTGTTTTGACCATCCCTGGCCTGCCCTTGCCTGTTTAAGTTTTGCCCTTCCCTGCCCCATTAAGGCCATGCCCTGTCTTGCCCTACTTTTCCCTGCCCCATTGCCATCCGTATTCGGAGTCCTATGTGATAAGTAAATACTTAATAAAGTGAAAGGAAGTTGTATAAAAGTTTTCAGACTAGCAATATCGTATAGGAGTGAATATTGGGCTGTAAGGCCTATCAACATCTTAAACCGATTAAAACAGGGGCTATCTACAACTTGAATGATGTTGAAATTGCGAATCTTTGTATGGTTGTCCAACTATACAAGATTGAAAAAGATTAGAGATGATCACATCAACAGAGGGTGCAAGTAGCACATATAATATAATAAATAACTGAAATACCCTTATCGAGAAAAAGAATAAACTGAAAGAGGCCTTATCCCATGGAATCTGTATGTATTTAGCCAAGAAAAGCACATAACAGTAGCAAAAGATTCATATAGGCTACACAAACTAGTTGGAATTAAGACTTGGTGGTTATTGTTGCTTACATTAGGTCATGTGATTTCTTGTTTTATTCTGGTTACAGACTTGTATGTGCGTGTAAGATAAGTGTGAAATTTAGAGAATCTCTAGCTTTAGGTAACTCCGAGGTTGCCTTAAAAGACAATTATGTACTGAAAATTGAAACAAAATTGAATGGAGTTCAATAGATACAAAAAATTCTTATAGAGACGACTAGTTTATGATTGAGGCATAGTTGATTGATTTTCCTTATTGGTTGTTGGGGGAGAGAGATACAGATACCTCAGTCCTAAACGAGGTGTAGTCGGCTATATGAATCCTTATTGATCATGTTTCTCCATGTAAACTCATGTAAGGCCAATATTATGCAAGATACAAATAATAACAAAAATGTATTTGAAGTTCTCTACATTTTCAACTGACATATAAATCTCTGTCAAGACTAAAAGATTCTAGAAAGCATAAGATCTAAAGTGACTTACTAATATGTCTAAAATATATCTGAACTAATTTGTATTGCCTATATAGGTCATCTTCTTCCATCATACCCTACCTTTGGCCAAGTATGCATAGATTCCAAGTGATTTGAGGTGTACCTCGTCCCCTTCTAATACTTTCATTTTGCACTAAGAGTGCATCTGGAGGTAGTAGGACATAAACAAACAATCCCAAGCGTCCTCCTCTCATTTATCCTTGATGTGTGCTAATTGCACCTTCTGGCGGGTGTGGTCATTTTTATCTTGTCTAATCTTGTATTCTAGGAGGAAATTTTCTGCCCTGCATTGTAGACTGTAATTATCTTGCTAAGTCTGAAGATGCATGTTTGGACAAGGCTAGCCGATATAGATTTCAAGTTATAAATAACATGTTGGAATCATGAGGTACTAAATGCATATTTTATCTGGAAATTCTAGTGCTTTTTTACTGGGGAGAGCTGGGATAAGTTGCGCTGGACATTCTATTTCTTCATTACATAGACTTAATTAGTGGCATATTTCACATCTTGTTGAGGTGTTTTTCCCCCCTGTGCAGGAAAAGATCTTCATTGGTACACCCGCGATAAGAAATCCCAGGAAAAGGATATGGAGGCAGCAAAAGAAGAAATACGTAGGATTAAAGAAGAGGAGGAGCAGGCAATGAGGGAGGCGCTGGGCTTAGCTCCTAAGCGTGCCACACGTCCTCAAGGTACTCGGCTAGATAAACATGAGTTTTCTGAACTTGTGAAGAGAGGTTCAACTGCAGAAGACTTGGGAGCAGGCCATTCTGAAGCAGCTCGGGTAGATGGTCTTGGTTTCTCAAAGTAAGTATTGGTTTCACTAGCATTGAAAGTTCTCTTTAGATTTTTGTGATTCTTATCGGTCATTTCCTATGTTGTGCGTTATGCACACTATTTGTCTCCCACCCTTTAGCTTTTTTCTCATTGATAACTTATCTCTGAATTTCATTCTAGTTGAGGTACGATGGCCTGACTTTAAAGATGAAAGGTCCAAGAGTTACTAAATTAAGATTTAAAGAAAATAATAAAGGACGGAACTGTATGGATTTTGTTTCATCTTTATTGTGCGGGTGCCTTATCATGTTTGCTAATGCATTCTGCAGATTGCCCAAACCTTGGGAACAGCCAAGTTCACCATCGGCTTTTCCATCTGATCCGATAAATGATCCTGTAGAAAAGATTAATGTGAGTGTAACTGCTGCTGCACCCCTACAGAATGAAGAAGAGTCAGAGGATGAAAGGAGCCAGAAGAAGAGGAGGCGAGAAGAGAAGAAACGGGAAAAAGATGAAAGGAGAGAGAAGCGACACTTGCAGGATACAGATGATAAGAGGAAGCAGTCCCGCGATTCAGACGATAAGAGGAAACGTTCCCGCGATTCAGACGATAAGAGGAAGCATACCCGAGATTCAGATGACAGGAGGAAACACAAGAAAGATAAGGAGAAGAGAAGAAGACATGATTCGGATTCGGATTAACTTGAATAATCCTTGTACTTATTGTGTGCTGCGACCATTTACTTTAACAATTACGTTCTGGATATTTGTGTTGGATACAATTAAATACCTTTCTTTTACTGCGTCCATCTCACGTAAAAGAATGAAGCTATTTAGTTTCTAACGGTGACGCAAAATGTACCACGGAACTCTTTTGCCTGCTTTCTTCTACAAACAGGGTAGATTTTGTTTTCTCATGTCTTTTTTTTCTACTGTCGCCGAAAATGAAGAAAACAGTTGCCGATAATTTTCAAGGAACCTAAAAATTTAATACGATTGTGCTCCTGTTTGGTAAGTTAGTACTAAAATCCAGTTTTTAACAAAGTAAGCCCGTGCTGCATTCAATATACATTTCATGGTATTTATATATTGTGAAAAGGACCCAAAGGTCATCCTTAATGTGATGTTTAGTAGAAGGTCGCTACTTCTCCTTTATTTTCGACCAACTACTATTCTCTTTTTAAACAATTTATATCTGGGGCAATTGCATCTATACCCGTTTTTTTGTGCCACATTTTAATCTATGCCCGCTTTGCAAAAAAAATTGCAAGCGTACCCGTTTTTTCGCATAACTTCAGCACACGGGGCTGAAGTAGCAAAGGCAATCACACAAAACTTTAGCATTTTAGTAGCCGGGCCTGAAGTTCAGCACTAGAGCTGAAGTTTTTGTTTTGTAACTCGCGAACTTCAGCTCTAAAGCTGAAGTTTTATTTTATAAGCTTTTGTTTAGTAACTGGGAAACTTCAGCTCTAGAGCTGAAGTTTTTGTCTTTGTAACCGGAAAACTTCAGCTCTAGAGCTGAAGTTTGCCAGTTATAAAATAAGAACTTCAGCTCTAGAGCTGAAGTTTCTATGTTGTAACTAGGAAACTTCAGCTCTAGAGCTGAAGTTTTGTATGTTGTAACTAGAAAACTTCAGCTCTAGAGCTGAAGTTTGCCTGTTATAAAATAAACCCAAAAACTTCAGCTCTAGAGCTGAAGTTTTCAAGTTATAAAATAAAAACTTCAGCCCTAGAGCTGAAGTTTTCAAGTTATAAAATAAAAACTTCAGCTCTAGAGCTGAAGTTTTTGTTTAGTAACCCGGAAACTTCAGCTCCAGTTATAAAATAAAAACTTCAGCTCTAGAGCTGAAGTTTTTATTTAATAACCCGGAAACTTCAGCTCTCTAGAGCTGAAGTTTTTCAGTTATAAAGGGAAGCTGAAATTTTTTAAAAAGTGGGTACGGATGCAAACAAAAAGACAAAGCGGCTACAGGTTAAAGAGGGGCGCCCAAATACGGCGCCCGTGCAATTTTTACTTTATATCCTCCACACTTATATAGCCTGTTTGGCCAAACTTCTTTTTGGTCAAAAGTGCTTTTTTCTTTTGCCAAAAGCACTTTTGGCCAAAAATACAGATTATCCAAGTCTAAGGCCATTTCCAAGGCTGCATCAAATTTTGCCCCAAATCCAAATTTGGTATAAATTTTTTTTTTTTGCTCCAATGGAACCCCAAATCTTGCACCATTATAGTGCACGAATAGTGTTGCACATACCAAATTTGATTTATTATTATTGTATAAAAAGAAATATAATCATTATTTAAAAATAAAAAATGCAAATGTAAGATATCTAATGTGCTAAAATTGAAAAGTGAAAACTAAAATTTTAAAAAGAAAATTAATAATATATAAAATAAAAATACATTATAATTAAAGTACATCGAAGGAGATACATTAAAATTGAAATTATATTAAAAAACATAAAACATAAGTTTAGCAATCCCCTATGTCATTTATTTAATTATCTTTTATCTATAATTTCACTTTTAGTTGAGTTATCCTTTAAGATAATTTTGTAATAAATGATTATATAAGTGGTGAATGTGAATTATATATAGTGAATATGGAAAAAAGAAAAAAAGATAGTATTTGTTTGAAGGAAATAAAAAATAAAATTTAAATAGAAGATAATAAAATAATAATATAGAAGAGAGAGAAGAAATATTATTTTTTGGTGTAAAAAATGGTGCAATGGTTGAAGTAAATTTGGTGTTACATTATTTTTTTGTGAAATTTAGTGTTAGAGTTGAAGATTGTTTAAGCAATCTTACTTGGTGGAGGTTCGACTGCATCTCATGTGGATCCAACTTTCCACCTTTCTCTCAAACGATCAAACTTCAATTAATAAGTCAACGTTTTTAGTTAACATGAGAATAGAGGCTATATAATAAAATTATAAGGCATTTTATGCTTGATCTTAAGCGTGAAATCAGTTCAATTCTCGAATAGATGCAGGTTTTTCAACTACTTTATTTCAATTGTCTACCATGACATTATTGCATGCAATTAAACGGTTGATACAACAACCAATAGTATGATGTTCAAACCAAGGATTTATAAGAATTTTATAACACCTAAGAATGAGGGGATTATAATTATTCGAACCAAATTAGATTCTAGACTACATCTTTAGTCGACCAGGATGAAAGTTGAAATAAAACTTGTGTTTTATTTTTCTTTATTGCGTCCTGTAGTTTTTTCACAAAATGCAATTCAATCGGATGCCAAAACTACGAGAAAGTTTGGACTGTTATGAAATATTATAATTATATTAGTGGATGTCTATAACTCTTAAAGAAGTTATTCCCACTACGCTTCTTCATTATGTAGATAGCTCCCATTATTTCTCACCATTATGGTTGCAACTTTCGCACCTCCATAACCTCCTCATGATCTTCCTCCATGATCTCAAATGTTTAATGTTTATGACATTCTTTTGTATGCCTCTATGCAATCCTATAAATAGAGGGTTTTGGCACCACATTGTATATATTTGAATACATAGAAAAAATAAGATTCTCTCATCTCTGTATCTCTTATCTATTTTTTTGTTTTATGTTATTACTTTGAACTAAGTTTCGTAACACGTTATCAACACGAATTACTACTCTCATATCCTCCCACACTTCCTAAAGAAGCGAAAGTCCTCCGAATAAAACTTTGCATTACATCTCATTAAAGATATTATGGTGAGCACTAAGATGACACTATTGTGTCATTAATTTAGTCTTATATGCATCAAGGCGAGAAAGATTTCAGGGACTTTGCAATTTGGAAACCTTTGTGATTGTTATAAGGCTTGCAAAATAAAAGTGCTAATATTTTTAAAAGCTCGAGTATAAGCCCTAGCATAGTATGATGATAAAACGTCGGGTTTGAATCTCTACACATTATAACCTGACACGCCTTTATATGGATAAGGCATTGGGTTTGAGTTCCGGTGCACCATTTTGATGGTATAATGATAGCTAAGGCAAAATAATATATTTTTCATGAAAAAATACGAAGCTAGTCCCACTTGATTTGCTCCATTCTTGAAGTGAATGTGATAGCAGTGCTTAATAAATATAAATGAAGACAAGTGGCTGACCAATGAACGTGGGCGTGCCAAAGACCAAAATAATAATAGTCATCATAATGATAATTGTAATACGGAGAATAATAATGGTTCTCAAAATAATCCTTCAAAATGTGAAGGAAATATTTACCATCAAATTGGTATGGAAAATTTATAAAGCACATCGCAATAATTATACTCCATTCTTTGAAGAGAATATGACTTGTGATAAACATTGAGAATGCAGATTTATTCCTGAAGGTGAATGTAACAATATGGGATAAAAGTAATATAATGAATAAAGATGTGTAATGTATGATTGGATACACACCACAACTCACCTCTAAGGGAGGTTTGAGAGAGAGAAAGATAATGAATTTTATATTGTGGTTACATGACTATGTCATCGATCGCGTATATATGGTACGCCAAAAATATTTTTTCATGTCTTATAAAAAGTTATTAAATGCAAAATTAAGCAGTAAATGATTTTGCTTATGATGATTTTGACCATGACGATTACTATAAAATGATTTTCTCTGTAATATAGACATTCAGGCGTATGGATGGTGCGACAAAAGATTTTATAGTACAAAAGTAGTTAAGAGCTCCAGAAGACTGATTTGTTACTATCCGGATAAATAAAATTGTTCATGACATTATAGTAAGTCTCGAAAGAAATGTTTTGAATTTCAAACATATTAGCCAAAGTATTTGGCATTTGAGACTATAAATAAAAGGAAGATTGAATCTTCATATTACTATAATCATACCGGGTAAATATGAAAGGTTACCGAATTTTCTTCTATTTGTACTAAAGATATATAAGCATGGTGATGGAATCACATGCCATAGTAAATTAAATATTTACTGAAACAAATATTAGTTGGCACGATCGGTTGGCCATCCCGATTCAATTATGATGCGAAAATTAATTGAGAATTCACATTGGTATATATTGAAGAAATAGAAGATTCTTCAAGAATTCTCTTGTGCTGCTGATTCTCATGATATACCGGTCAAGGTTGGGATTGAATTCTTTAAAATCTGGAACGAATAAAAGGTGATGTATATATGGGCTTAGTCACATGCCATGTGGACCGTTTACAATTACAACAACAACAACAACAACAACAACAACCCAGTATAATCCCACTTAGTGGGGTCTGGGGAGGGTAGTGTATACGCAGACCTTACCCCTACCCTGGGTTTGACCATTTACAATTATATTATTTTAAAATATGCATTTATTGTATGGTCACATGTGCGATTGTTGTCAACTTGCAGTTTGGCTTTTGCAATGTTGCTTGCTCAAGTTATTAGAGCACAGTTCCAGAATATAAATTATGATAATCTATTTTGCTTATGCTGGTTTATATCAAAGTTGGTTTAGCAGAAATTGTATGCATCCAATTAAGCTAAACCATTGGTTATGAGAATAAAACTCTCAAATTGAAATTTGGTATGAAGTATATTATTTAATATACAATAGCACTTGTACGCATCTAGCCAACAAGTTATGATACATTCTCCCTATCATAATTGGTTCAGGGTCAGGAACCAAATAATTTCTATAGAGAAATATGGATGTGCGATATGATATAATTATCCCACCACAATGCACAAAGATGGGTCCTCAAAGAAAGTTGGAGATGTGTGTTGGTGATCCCAACATTAGAAGGAGAAAAATGAGCAGCCGAAAAAAGTAATACATAGAATGAATTATTATGAGTACACCTAGATCCTCGTACAAGAAAATGTGAACCTGAAGTTCAAGTGATAATTCATTTGAAAAATAATGCCAAGCACATTTGCTGACGAAAAGCTAAATGTCATATTTCAGATGCTAATACTCCAAATAGAATAACGTCCATGATGGACATAGTTTATGACATGCAGTTGAAGCGTAATAGACTATTCAGTTCCAAAGATAAAACTCCTTGAAGAAGGAGACGAGCAAATGTTCAAGATGGTCATAATAAGGAGGCAAATTCTTTATAAGAGCACCATGACATAACACTCTATAAGACCTCGTGGAAGAGGCTCAGGTATCTAAAAATAATGAGATCTCGATAAGTTATGTCTATATAGTGTGATGATGGAACCGATGTAAAATTATCATTGACGATATTGTTGATATTGTCACGCCTCTTTTTGGCGTGCCCCCCTTTCGAGGGAGTATACAAAGAAGTTTTTCCAATTTAAGTGACAATATTCGAAACGGGATTATTTTATTTATTTCAGAGTCGCCACTTGGGATAAAATTAAGGTGTCCCAAGTCACCGACTTATTTAAATTCCGAATCGAGGAAATTTCGACTTTCCAAATGAAGTCTGCGAACCAGAAATTCTAAGTAAGGAATTCTGTTGACCCGAGGGAAGGTGTTAGGCACCCCCGAATCCCGTGGTTCTAGCACG
>MDKF010500737.1:0-20630 GCA_026770625.1 Nicotiana glauca | reverse complement strand
TGTCCCAGAAAAGAGTCCCTTGTTTTGCAACAAGTGCAGCATGTTATTTGTGATCTGGAACGATTCAGCTTGTATCGCGGGTATAACAATGGCAGTGGCCAGATTGTCAGTTGTGGGTTGTGCCCACTCATATAGTGCAGCCTCAGGCACAGGAGATGCCACTTCTCTGACGTTTCCGTTGACGTTGTTTACGTCACCCATGTCAATTTTGAGTTTGTGTGTTTGTTGGGGTTGTTGAAGTCTTTTGTTGGCACGGTTCAATATCCGGAATGTTTTCTCGGCGTCTGAGAGTCCTTCAAGTAGTTCTCCAGTCCTCGTAGAATTTCTAGGCATACACATGTGCAACCAAATCAACAACCGTCAAAATTTCAATGAAAAATTGGGCATAGAGAAAACTGATACACTCAAAAATTTTGTATTTCTATCAATGGTAATTGATAATTCCGTTAATTCCTCGGCAACGGTGCCAAATTTTGGTCACGCCCAACTATGCCTTATAAAAAGGACAATGCGGACGTTGCAAATATAACCTGATGGTAAGCAACCTCCACTTCCAACCGAGAGGTTGTGAGTTCGAGTCCCCCCAAGAGCAAGGTGGGAAGTTCTTAGAAGGAAGGATGCTGGGGGTCTATTTGGAAATAGCCTCCCTACCCCAGGGTAAGGGTAATGTCTGCGTACACACTACCCTCCCCAGACCCCACTAAGTGGGATTATACTGGGTTGTTGTTGTTGTTGTTGTTGTATTATGTCCAGAGTCGAATCCACAGAGAATTAACCTATCAATCACTATCTTTAGACCTACTAAACTCTTTAGAATCAATTTCCCAAACGTTGAGAATCACAGTTGATGGTGTTTTTAATAACTAAGATTAACAGTAAATAATAGTTGTAAATTAAAGATGCTAAGTTGTAAACAATAATGAGAAAGCGCTAAGGTAATGATTTCCCCTATTGATGGTTCTGTTTATGTTTCATACAAATTCACCAACACAATCTATCAATCATGAACGCTCTTCTTACCGTAAATCTCTCCCGAGTAATCATAGTAATTTACTAAATGCACTCTCCCGAGATACACTAGCAGCTTTGTTTATCACAGTTCACTTAAAATTGCACCCAAGGCTTTGTTATCCCTAATCCCGCCTTTAAACCCGCAGTTATAGATCCCTCTTATACTTTGGGATTGGTGTTGTTCAATATTCACCTAAATATGCACTCTCTCCCGAGTTATACACACTAAATAGGCACAGTTAATTGAGGATCCTGTCAATTAACTACAACAAACACGTAGTTGAACAAATAGAAATTAAACTAGCAAACTATATTCACATAAACAAGAAGTTCATCACTCAATAGATTCCATCAAAACCCTAGACAAAAGATTTAGCTACTCATAACTATGGGTAAATAAACTAGAACAATATTCATAATCATAATTGCAAGAAAAATTAACGAAGAAGAAGATATGATGTTTTGGGTGATCTCTCACACTAGTTTTTCTTGCTAAAGCACTCTCTAAAATAACACATGCCTCCTTTGGGCGAAGTCTAGTGTTTAAAATAGGGTTTTGGGCTAAAAATCACGTGTTTTGCAATTAAGTCCCTGAACCCTCTGCCGCGGTTACGGTAGAACCGCGGCCAAACACCTTCTCTAAATTTCAACTTATCCGCGACAGTCCTCTAACGCGGTTCTGCCGCGGTTACGGTGGAACATCGGCAGTTCATCTCCAGGCCTGGCTTGATCTGCCTTCGCGTGGTTCACTTGGCGGATATTTTACGTTTGGCCTCTTTTTCTCCATATTTGATCCCAAAAGTACTCCCTAGCCGTCTCTTGTCATATATAACCTGCAAAGCATGAAAAGCGCTAATCAGAGAATTTTGTTATCACTTTTACCATCAAAACCATACAAAAAGGTGGTTCTTTTGGGCCTAATTATAGTTAAATTCACCTATTATCACTAGACAAAACAAAAGAAAATTTTCTGCCCCAATTTGGTAGCTGGGCGCATCTGTGAGTGTTAACTAAATCATGTTACTAAATATCTCTAACAATTTAAAAGCTAGATCTCATTATCCAGGAGGGTCCTGAAAACTTTTGGTAAATTGCATGTTTGAAAACTACATTATATATTCTTCTTACTGAACCTTGTTTTTTTTAAGATAATCTTAATATTACATCCCATTGTCCAGGAGGGTCCTGAAAATTTCAAATTAAATATTATCTTCCGAGTGACAATTTTAAAGTTAAATTATACTTCCTTACTGCAAAACTTGCGCTAAAATTGTTATCTAATGGAATTCTTAAAGCTACGTCCCATTATTCAGGAGGGTCCTGAAAACTCCCAATTAAATCGGGGAAAAAAGATGGTGTTTCTTCTTGGGGGAATTTATGTTAAATTCTGCTACTCATGCTTATTTTAAACTTTTAACCAAGTCCCATTTTCCAGGAGGGTCCTGAAGATTTATGCGATCAAACCTGTTTGGTACTTGGTCTTTCCTCGCGGAGGGTTTCTCCGACATAAACGATATTTTCTGCCCATGTTTCAAATCAAAGAAAAATCTTGTCAGTTTAGAATGTGGTGATTAGTTTTGATACTCTTGCTGGGGATGGTTTTTCCCGTTCTCCTTTCCATGCTCTGCTTCGTCCGACTGCCTTGAACTTGGTCGAAAATTTCCGACCTTCTGATTGATCCTTAGCCGCAGGATTCCCAACTGTTGTTTTTCACTTCTAACATTCTTATCTGACCCCATATATTTCTCATGAAATCTTAAACCATTTCACCAATTGAACTTTTAATGACGCCTTTACATCCCATCGCACTATCTCCGGCATGTTCTAGCCATACTTCGCTTTGTACCGTATTGGAAACTGGTAGTAAGCTTTGAAAATCCTTCTTATTTGTTAAAACCAAACTATCATTGAAAAATCCTTAGGTAAAAGAAATGAAATGCGATGATTTCAAAAGATAGGAATAAAGAAGAAAATCCTCCTCTAGAAGACTGTTTGAGAGAAGAAAAGAAACTTATCTGAATGGAATAACCGACCCCAATGATCATGTTGTGCATTTTGGATTAATCAACCCAGTCTATTCAACCAATCAATTTTCCAATTGTCTTGCTTTGCACCTCAAGATTTTCTCAACCCAATTCTTTGGTGAGTCACCATCCTTGTTCAGCTTGTGATGTCCTGACGGATCTTTGCTGTCGACCTTATCTCATTTGTCCTTTTCTCAATTCCTTGTCGCCTTATGGTGCCTATAAATATTTTCACCAATAAGACTCTCTCATTTTTACTTCCTCTCAGCTTTCACCGCCTTATAGTGCCCTTGAGGGTTTTGACCAATAAGACTCTCTCATTTTTCATTTTTCTTGCTTAAACCGGAGTGTTGCCCTTTATATGAATTCTCTTTACTTGCTCAACTTGGCATCTATCGAGGACTGATCGGGAGGTCTTTCTTTGGACATCAATGTGGTTTTTTGGGTATGGTTGGAAAGAAAAGGGTATTAAAAAGGCTCAAAACAACTTCAATGGGTTAAAATTATAACTTTTGGAATCAGACTTGTTTCCACAATCACAACTTCTGCCCCAGTTTCTTGCTTGGGGATCTTTTGATTTTTATTTTACTATGACCGAGCCGTGAGGCTGCCTACATATCCTTAACAGAAATTAGGTCAAACGTAGTTCACCTGAATTTCCTTATTGTTATAGTTTTTCTTTTCACTTCTTTTTCTTTCTCTTTTGTTTTCTTTCTTTTCCCTCATTGTTATTGATTCCAAAAGAGGGGTATGAAATAAAATAAATAAGGCTCAAAGGGAAACAAAGGGTAAAGTATTTAGATAGTAGAACAAATTGCCTTCGCCATTCCAATCTTCGAGATAATGTTAAATACAAGCAATCAACAATTATACCAAAGAAATCATACATAATATCTTTTGACTGCATCAGAATTGATAGCCATGTCTATGCATTTTCCTTCGATATCTATTAAACACAAAGCACCATTGAACAATACTCTGGTCACAATGAATGGCCCTTGCCAATTTAGGGCGAACTTGCCCTTTGCTTCAGCTTGATGTGGAAGGGTACGCTTCAACACTTGCTGACCCACTTCAAACTTTCGTGGACGCACCTTCCTGTTATATGCTCTTACCATTCTCTTCTGATACAACTGGCCATGACATACTGCTGCCAACCTTTTTTCATCAATCAAACTCTGCCTTAGCGATAATTCGAAGAGACGAGATTTCAACTTCCACAGGTATTACTGCTTCAGTGCCATATACCAACAAATAAGGAGTTGCACCTACTGAAGTACGGACAGTAGTGCGATAACCTAACAATGCAAATGGTAATTTTTCATGCCATTTTCTGGAACCTTCTACCATTTTTCGAAGTATCTTCTTTATGTTTTTGTTAGCTGCCTCGACTGATCCATTCGCCTTGGGATGATATGGGGTGGAATTACGATGTGTAATCTTAAACTGTTGACATACTTCTTTCATCAAATTACTGTTAAGATTAGCACCATTATCCGTGATGATTACCTTTGGTATCCCAAATTGACATATGATATTTGAGTGAACAAAATCAACCACTGCCTTCTTGGTTACAGAATTGAAAGTTTTAGCCTCAACCCACTTGGTGAAATAATCAATGGCCACTAGAATAAACCTGTGTCCGTTGGATGCTGCTGGCTCGATGGGTCCAATGACATCTATGCCCCAAGCAACGAAAGGCCATGGTATTGACATTGTGTGCAGTTCCGATGGTGGAGAATGAATTAAATCTCTGTGTATCTGACATTGATGGCATTTGCGCACAAAACTGATACAATCTCACTCCATGGTGAGCCAATAATAACCTGCTCGGAGGATTTTCTTTGCCAACACATATCTGCTCATATACGGTCCGCCGACTCCTGAATGTACTTTGGTCATGACAGTTGTGGCTTGTCTAGCATCTATGCATCTTAGCAATCCAAGGTCTGGTGTTCTTTTGTACAAAACTCCTCCACTAAAGAAAAATCCATTCGCCAATTGTCAAATTGTTCTCTTTTGATCTCCCGTGGCTTGCACCGGGTATATCCATATTCTGATGTACTCCTTGATATCATGAAACCATGCTTCACCATCGAGTTCTTCTTCCACCACGTTACAGTAAGCACGCTGATCACGGACTTGAATATGCAAAATATCAACATAA
Organism: Nicotiana glauca; assembly: GCA_026770625.1. Classification (NCBI taxonomy): domain Eukaryota; kingdom Viridiplantae; phylum Streptophyta; class Magnoliopsida; order Solanales; family Solanaceae; genus Nicotiana; species Nicotiana glauca. The sequence goes on along the minus strand of MDKF010500737.1, from coordinate 15,428 downwards.
GCTTTGTCCGGATGGTGCAACATTGCTGCCAAGTAGCCAAAAAATCAGCAACCTCATTATGTACCCTTGGAATATGCTTGACCTCCACTGATCGAAACCATTGACAAAGATCATGCAAATATTTTCGGTACGGTATGAGCTTCAAATCCCGTGTTTCCCATTCTCCTTGAATTTGATGTACCAGAAGGTCCGAGTCTCCCAAGACCAATATTTCTTGGACATCCATGTCTGCAGCTAACCTTAAACTCAAAATGCATGCCTCGTACTTAGGTGTGTGCATTCGATTCGGTATATCGATAAATCGAATCGATTATTTGTTATCGGTTTATCGATTTATCGATTTCGATTTTGATTTCAAAATTTTCCTTATCGATTTATCAATTTCGATTTCGATTTTGTCCTCTTCGGTTATCGGTTTATCGATAAACCGATAAGCTACAGTAATTTTTTTTAAAAAAAAAATTAATATTTCTTTTATTTTTTTACCCTTATTCAATAATACCCTTTCCTTTACCCTAAGTCCCTAACCTTATTATTTCCTCTATCACATTTAAGGAATGATCATATTTAAAGCTCAAGGGAATAAAGTTCAAATTAATGGAAAATAGAATTAGCCGTGATGATGTATTTTGATTTTTTGTTTTTTTTATACCGTTGGAGTGTTAGTGACATACATTTGATCCCTTACTTTAGTTTCGTTGCATGTGCTTGTTGACACAATTTTTTTGTTATAAACGGTGCTCTTCTTATTTTAGCTTCTTTTTGTCCATATTAGTTAGGTGTGTTTGTAGCGATATACTTTCCGTAGAATTCTGTAAATTTTCTTATTGGTGTAATCGATAACCGAATCGATAAGCCCCAAAAATCGATAAATCGAAATCGAAAAAATCGAAACCTTATTGAAACGACAACGATAAGTAGATGTATAAATCAATAATCAATAAGTAATTATCGATAAGGGTCAAAATCGAATCGATAAATCGAATGCACACCCCTACTCGTACTCAGCCATATTATTGGTACAATAGAAATATAGCTGAGCCGTAACAGGATAGTGATGCCCTGTTTCATAAATAAGCACAGCCCCTATTCCAACTCCTTTCATGTTTGTAGCACCATCAAAGAAAAGTTTCCAACATGGTTTTTCGGTCAGTTCCAGCTTATCAATATGCATCACTTGTTCATCAGGAAAATAAGTCCTCAATGGCTCGTATTTTTCATCGACCGTGTTCTTGGCCAAGTGATTGGCCAATGCTTGGGCTTTCATTGCGGTCCTTGTCACATAGACGATGTCAAATTTCGTGAGTAAAATCTGCCATTTTGCAAGTCTCCCAGTAGGCATAGGCTTTTGGAAAATATACTTCAACGGGTCCAAGCGAGAAATGAGGTAAGTAGTGTAAGATGACAGATAATGTTTCAACTTCTGTGCTACCCAAGTTAAGGCGCAACATGTCCTCTCAAGGTGAGTGTACTTAACCTCATAAGCCGTGAACTTCTTGCTAAGATAGTAGATGGCTTGTTCCTTCCTGCCGGTGATGTCATGCTGACCCAGTACACAACCAAATGAATTTTCCAGGACTGTCAAGTAAAGAATCAAAGGTCTCCCTGGTTCAGGTGGGACCAATACAGGTGGGTTTGACAAGTACCCCTTTATTTTATCAAATGCTTCTTGACACTCCTCAGTCCATTCGACCGTAGCATCCTTCTTCAACAACTTGAAAATAGGCTCACAAGTTGTCGTGAGCTGAGAAATAAACCTGCTGATGTAGTTCAATCTCCCTAACAGACTCATCACTTCAGTCTTGTTCTTCGGAGGTAGCAATTCTTGGATGGATTTGATCTTTGATGGGTCTAACTCAATGCCTCGCCAACTGACTATGAATCCCAACAGCTTTTCCGATGGAACGCCAAATGCGCACTTGGCAGGGTTAAGCTTGAGGTTGTACCTGCGAAGCCTTTGGAAAAACTTCCTTAAATCTCCGACATGGTCGGCATGCTGCTTTGACTTTATGATCACATCATCCACGTACACCTCAATTTCCTTGTGTATCATATCGTGAAACACAGTAGTCATTGTCCTCATGTAAGTTGCCCCAGCGTTCTTCAAACCAAATGGCATTACCCGGTAGCAATAAGTTCCCCACGGCGTGATGAATGTCGTCTTTTCTACATCTTCCTCATCCATTAGAATCTGATGATACCCGGTATAGCAATCCACAAAAGATCCAATTTCATGCTTTGCACAATTGTCAATCAAGATGTGGATATTGGGTAGTGGGAAGTTATCTTTTGGGCTTGCTTTGTTGAGGTTGCGATAGTCAATGCATACTCTAATTTTTCCATCCTTCTTCGGTACTGGCACTACATTAGCCAACCAATCGGGATATCGAGTGACCCGAATAACATTTGCATCCAATTTCTTGGTGATCTCTTCCTTACTCTTCACACTCATATCAGTTTTGAATTTTTTCAATTTTTGCTTGACGGGAGGGAATGCCGGGTCAGTGGGCAATTTGTGAACCACTAAATCAGTGCGTAAACCTGGCATGTCGTCATATGACCATGCAACAATGTCTTTGAATTTAATAAGTTCTTTGATTAATTCTTCCCTGATATTTGGTTCAAGATGGACGCTTATTTTAGTTTCTCTGATATTATTTGCGTCCCCTAGATTGATGAATTCTGTATCATTCAAGTTGGGTTTGGGTTTTTCTTCGAAGTGACTTAGTTCCTTACTAATCTCTTCGAAGGCTTCATCTCCATCATATTCTGACTCATTCTCATAATCTACTTCTTGAACTATTATTTCGGAATCAGATTGAGTTTTAAGACTGGGCTGAGGATTCCTCATGCATGCCATGTCATTAGAACCAGCGTAAAAAGAACTGTATAGAAAAGAAAAGAAAAACAAAAAATAAAAATATCAGGAATGATAAAGAAGAGAAATTTCATTTTATTGGAAGATACAAGATAACAAGGTTTGCACACTTAGACAGACTGAAAAATAAAATTTGGATTACAACCCTGGAATAATCCAGGCAAACTTGAAGGAAAATCAGAGCGAACTACTAAGACTCCTTCCGAGTGGGGAGAGGAGTAGCCTTCCAATTATTGAGCTTTGTTTCTGGCCCTACAAATTGCACTTCGGTGTTACTATGACCTTCTCCACTTTCCACCATGTTCACATTATCGAACAAATTTTCAAACCTCTCTATCAACTCTTTATCAAGATTGATCATAGGACCGGGAATTTTTGTCACTGGGTGTCTTCTGGTACCGGGGTTGATAAATTTCTAGAAAGGCATGGTACCAGTTTTGGAAGGACCCATGCCCTCTGTTTCAACTTTCTGGCTCTTCTGATGTCTGCGGCCGTGGGTTTGAATCCTAGACCGAATGTTCCCAAGTTTTCAAGGAGGGACACTGGCTGTATGATGCCCTACAGAGATGAACCCAAGCCTTTCCCAAGCACAAAACCATTCCTCAACATTTCATAGGCTACCATGACTGATGCGGAGGTTATCTTTAGATTCGGAATGTATTTCCCCTCCGAAATTTTCTCGACCAACATTGTGTCAAAAACCTGGTAGACCCATGGCCCCTTGTCATCTTCTACTTTGATGAACGGTACAATGGCGTCACTTTGGGCGCGCAGATTATCCTTACCATGCACCATAATTTCCTGTTTGTCCCATCCAAATTTAACCATCTGATGCAGGGTAGATGGCACTGCTTTGGCGGCATGAATCCAGGGTCGCCCCAACAAAAGGTCGTAAGAAACCGCCACATCCAACACTTGGAATTCCATAGTGAACTCTACGGGCCCTATCGTCAACTCCAGTACTATATCCCTGACTAAATCTTTGCCTCTGCCCTCGAACCCCCGAACGCAAATACTATTCTTGCGGATTCTATCATTATCCACTTTCAATTTGTTCAACGTGGAGAGAGGGCAAATGTTCGCACTAGACCCATTGTCGATCAAAACTCGAGTAACCATAGACTCTTCGCATTTCACCGTAAGATAAAGGGCCCTATTATGCTCGGTACCCTCTTCAAGCAACTCATCATCGGCAAAAGTAACTCTGTTTACCTCAACTATCTTATTCGCTATCTTTTCCAAGTGGTTTACTGAGATCTTGTCAAGAACATGGGCCTCGTTCAAGATTTTCATCAATGCCTGACGGTGCTCATCTGAATGGATTAACAATGATAGCAATGAAATCTGAGCCGGCGTCTTCCTCAACTGCTCGATAATAGAATAGTCCTGCACCTTCATTTCTTCAAGAATTCCTCTGCTTCCTCTTCAGTCATAGCTTTCTTCACTTATGCTAAATTAACTTTAGCTTTTCTTAACTCCTCGGGAGCAAAACACCTTCCCGAGTGAGTCAATCCTTGGGCTTCATAGAATTCCTCCTTGACTTCTTTTCCTTTATAAGTTACTGTCACCCATTCGTAATTCCATGGAATAGCCTTGCTGTCAACTATTGGTAACTAGATTACCAGCTTGATGATGACAGGATCTGCGCGGGCACCTTCCACGATTACAATGGGTCTGCTTGCCACTCCTGGCACAACTACTTTTATCCTTTCTGGCTTTGCTGCAATTTCATTTGAATTCCCCTTCTCAACTACCACTGATGGTTCAACACTTTTCTCGATCAACTTGAGCATTGTCTCTTCACCTGGATATTCAACTGTCTTGGTTTTACTGGACCAAATCATCATGATGGTCTGTGATGGCTTCTTAGGCTCTCCCCCCTTATGCACTATCTCGATCATATTTGTCTCTTGATGAGCCGGCATCGAATTCTGATTGATATTGGGTGCCTCGGGAGCTTGAACTTCAATTCTGTTGGTGTCAATGAGCTTCTGGATAGCACTTTTCAAGTGCCAGCATTTCTCCGTTTCATGCCCTGGAGTACCAGAAAAATATTCACAGCTTACAAAATAGTCCTAATTTTTCGGGGGAGGATTTGGCAATTTGGACTGTATCGGCCTTAGCATATCTAGTTGTCTTAGCCTGTGGAACATACTAGTATATGATTCTCCCAATGGAGTAAAAGTTTTCTTTTTCTGTAACCTTTCATCCTTAAATGCTTGATTAGGCCGGAAACCTGGTCTAGGAGGGTTTCGGTAAGCTCTTGGGGGTGGATAAGTATTTTGGGGGACAGGAGCATGCCATTGCGCGTGGACAGGAGGTTGGTTATATGCTTGTGCATGGTGGACGGAAAAGTGAGGTGTTGGTGAGGGATAGTAGTTTTGAGGTGGACTATACTGGGTGTGGGGTAAGCTTGGTGGGGTCGAGGCTGATTGTAGTGGTAAGATGAGCCTCTCGGTCCAAACCAAGTTCCCGAATCAACCATGGCCATATCCTCTCTCTTCTTTTTCCCGATTCCTCCTGTGCCGCCTTGAATAGCCTGAGTGGTCGCCTTTATAGCCGAATAGCTCATGATTTTATTCGACTTGAGACCTTCCTCTACCATGTCGCCTATTTTCACCACTTCATTAAAAGATTTTCCTACAGCTGAGACCAAATGTCCATAATATGTCGGTTCTAAAGCCTGTAGAAAATAATCTACCATCTCACTTTTTTTCATCGGGGGGTCCACCCTCGCTGCTTGCTCCCTCCAACGGAAAACATACTCTCTGAAACTTTCACTGTGCTTTTTCTCCAGTTTCGTCAAGGATAATAGATCTGGAATGATCTCAAGGTTGTATTGTAAGTGACCGGCGAATGCTTGCGCCAAATCGTCCCAGGTATACCACCTTCCATGATCCTGCCGGGTGTACCATTCCAATGCCGATCCACTCAAACTCTGACTGAAATAAGCCACTAACAATTCATCTTTTCCTCCCGCTCCCCTCATCTTGCTGCAAAAACCTCTTAAGTGCGCCATTGGGTCACCGTGTCCGTTGTATAAATCGAACCTGGGCATCTTGAATCCCGCCGGCAATTGCACATTTGGAAATAGACACAGGTCTTTGTAAGCCACACTTACCTGACCTCCCAATCCCCGCATATCTCTGAACGATTGCTCTAGGCTTTTCACTTTGCTGAACATCTCCTCCTATTCAGGATTTTTGGATGGCTTCTCTGCTCCTATCGGGAGGTCAAAATACAGAGTATAAGAGTAGGTTTCGGGAGCTTTGAAAGGGGGCTCCGAGGGGTAATATTGGTTGTCCTGGGCCTGGAACATAGCCTCGCTAGAGGATCTGTAGAGTGCAGCTGGTGGAGATGCCACAAATACATGTGTGATTGGTGGAGGAGGGTATGGAATTGGTTTAGGTGGTGGAGCTTGTGGTGTATGAGAAGTGGTGCCCTGGTAGTGTTGGTAGATGGGAAAACTCGAGGATGAATCAGTGGCAGGATGATCCAGAGACTGAGCGGGTGGTGGGATGAAGGTAGGATTAGCAGGATAAGTTGTGGTTTCCCTTTGGTCCAGGCCTGATACATCTCGGCCATCTGTTGTTTCAGTTTATACATTTCTTCTTTCATTATATTCACATCCAACTCTTCTACCTCGACACTTGTATCTACATCTGGGTTAGACATGATTATTTCGCCCTTGGACCTGGTTTGGTATGAGTGGGTTGCCAGTATGCTAAGTAACTAACAACTGCTTGAATTCTAGGAATTGACAACAAACTTGTTAGTCATTAGAGCTTAACATATATGCAATCGCACATTGGGATGCAATGCACCTAAGCAATTTAACCGATTCTATCATGTATTTGCTTGGTTGCTTGTGTCATCCCAACTTTTCCTAATTATAACCTTTCTTTTATTGACACTCATACCTTCCTTTGTTTGATCCTCTTTTATCTTATTTTTCTTTTTCTTTCGTTTAGTTGTGGTCGAACCCTATAGAGATTGCCTACGTATCATGACCCCGCATGAATCAGACTGAGTGTAGTTCTGGTGGATAAGTATAAAAATAAGTAATATAATGTTTTGGAAAAAAAGGAAAATGTTTTTATTACAACAACATATTTTATTACAAACTTAACAGACTCCAAAAAACTCTAACAGCGGAATGATAATATGGACTAAAAATAGACTGACAAACTTTGACTAACAAATACCGACTTAAAGACAAACTAACAAACTCCCACAGAAAGAAAAATACTGGAAAAAAAATAATGAATACATTAACACTTCATATGCTCCTGGTGCCCATGGGACATCATTCGGTCTCGACATGGGCCTATATGCAAGATCCCTTTGAAGCCTCTCCAAGTCCCTCATTATCTGGCGAACGAATGTCATCACTGCAGTGAAGAAAGTGGTACGAGTCATGTCCTAGCACGCTTGGCATTTCACAACAATGTAGTCAGTAATGGCTCTGATCTTATCTCGGATTCTACCCTTTTCCTGAAGCAAACGCCCGACCTGCTGTTTCCGAGCTTTCTACACTTGAGTGTCGTGATGGCTTTGGTTATGTAATTGTTGGATTTCTTTCTCCATCTGAGACATCGAATCATAGCAGTGTTCCCTATCGGCTTTAAAGTCTTGGGCTTGCTTGGCCATCTTATTCTCGAGAGTGATTACTTTCCTCTTCAGATTGGTGATTGTCCCTTCATAATCCCTTTTTATTTGTTGCACAGACCATGCCTGCCCTTCTGTATTTTTTGCCAATGTAATTCGGACTTTCGCTAGACTGGCCTCAGACCTTTCTAGGTCATCTTGACACTTATATGCTTTCTTCCTTAGCTCGTCTATAAGTCTTTCATCCGCTCGGCTTATTTTCGGGTTTCTAGCAGCTATTCTCATCTTTTGGATTTGGGCTTGGAGGGCCTCATTTTCCTGAGTTAGCTTTTTCTTTTTGCCTTCATCTGTAGCTGCCTGGATATTGTTGCCGAACTTGAGGTCCCTGATTTGCCTTTCTAACTTGCTTATTTTGGCCCTATAGCTTTCTTTCTTTGCTAACCAACCCCACTGCTCTTGCGAGTCGTCTATGAACTGTTGGACATGAGCTCTTTTGGCAGGTCTTTTAGAAATCTGAAACCTTTTGTCGAACCAAATAACGTACTTGTGGTCTACCTCACCTCTAGATAAATCCCGAACCACGGTCTTAGGCTCCAGGAATTTGCATTGATTCCATACTTGGCGAACCCTTCCTTCCAGAAATGTGTCCGTTGGGCCCAATTCTATGACATGTTTGCTCAAATCTTCGTCGCGGGGAATGGTTTGAAATCTGCCCAGTTGACGCAGCACTCTGTGAGGAGCATACAGTTGATGCTTCGGATGCCCATAAGGAGAAGGTAACACACTTCAACCGACATGTATATTGCTTCGGTGACAGGAAGCCATCCGAATGCCCACTCAATTTTGTCGGCAATCAAAGAATTTAAGAGTGCAAACCAAGCCTCGACACTTTCAGGAAAAACAATTCCCACCATTCAGCTTTCGAATTCTTTGATGCATTTCAAAACGGTCAGACCGTAGTTCATGTATCCAACCCGGTGGCAGAGATGTTCCTGGATCCACAATTGTAGTAGTAAATTACATCCTTGGAAGAAACTTCCCCCTTATCGACAAATGGTCAAAGCTCAATAAATCTCAGACAAAATCAGGGGAATCAAGGTAACATTAGCTCTCTTGATTGCAATATCAACCATTCCCACGAGGCCCAATTCTATGTTGCCGTCATCTCGTGGACAAATTACAGTACCCAAGAATACTACTATGAAAACTAAACCTCGCCTTGCCTCCCACTTGTCTTTATTTTTGGCATGAGTCAAACCAGTGTCCCGTGCTTCGAAGCCTTTGGGGTTACCATAGCGATGATACAAGAACTAGAAAGTGCAACATCCTTTAGACAAATTCCCATCCTGAACGTCTCGTCTAACACTCAATATGTCGAGAAATTTGTGCGGAGATACGGGCCTTGGTGATACAGGGTATAGACTTCTAAGGTTTCCACTGAGTCTAGAATAACCCGCAATTTCCTCTAGGGTGGGTGTGAGCTCAAAGTCAGAAAAATGGAACACATTGAGAGTGGGATCCCAAAAAGGTATCAAGGCCTCAATCACGTCCAATCTTAGCTTGATGTTTAAAAGTCCGGTAAGGCCACCCAAAACTTTGACCACAGTTTCTCTATTGTCTTTCCCTAAATCGTTCCACCACATATAAAGCTGCAAAGGAATCTCTTTAAGAGCTGAAAAGGGTTTATTTTCATTTGTACTCATCCTGCATATTTATTAGGGTGATTTTTTTTAAAAAAATCAAGACTTGTTTTGACTCAAAAAGTTTCACTTAATTTTTTTTTTAAAACATCTGATTTTGTCAATACGGCCTTTTAGCACTTCGATGAAGAAGATCTAAAAGCTGTATTTGCTAACATGCTAAAAATTTGAAAAATGACCAAAGGCGGCTGTTTTTGCAAAAACAGCCTTCCGGCGCCCTTTTGGGGACATTTGGCTATTTTGAACAAGAATGGCATCACCTTATTTATGGCAAAACTATGACATTTATGTACTCCTAATTTTTGTGATTATGTATTTTCCTTTTTTTCAAAATAGTTGAACCCGATGTGGGTTGCCTACGTATCCCACATCCGGTGAGAATCAAACTTACGTAGTTCTGCCAGATTTGACGGAAAAAAAACCAACTATTTTTTTTTCAAAAAAGAACACAGAAAATTTTGGTATATATATATATATATATATATATATAAAACCAATTATTTTTTTTTCAAAAAAGAACACAGAAAATTTTGGTATATATATATATATATATATTTGACACTGATTTTTAAAAAATGAGTAATTACTTCCCTCACATTGATTTTTTTTTCTTTTCATTATTCAAAAGCCGGTCAACATGAAAATTCGAAGCAAATAAATGCACAAGTAGTAAATAAGATGCATCAGGATGGTCTTTTTTATTTTGGGTACACCTGTCCTAGATAGACCCAACCTCTGTGTTGAGTCTCCAAGGTCAAATGCACGTGATGCAGACAAACGTTCCTACTAGGGATCCGGTATGAGGCTTTGTTATTCTAGGTTTAAAGACCTGGGTTTATTGTTCTAGACCTGGCTTATCCGAGCGAACAGCTCGAGCCGGGATGGCAGCGTACCGGAATACAGAAGCTTCACCGGCTTTGCAACTTGTCCGAACCTTGTTCTAAAATTTGAATGACTCTAACAGAAGAGAAGTCACACAAAGTGCACACTCCTCCATGATTTAGAAGACTCGGAGAGAAGAAGGGTTTTGTAATAATTTATATACAATTCAACAGTATCAAAGCGGTAAAAAGCAACATTTAGCACATTAGACCCAAATATGTAAATAAAATCAGATAATAAATACAACCAATATAACAATTATTCCAAACTCGAATTTCTAACCCCGAACCAGTGGTTCTGGGTGAGTCCACAGCAGAGTCGCCAGAGCTGTCACACCTCCTTTTTCCTACACCCGAAAAGGGCATAATAAAGGGAGTTTTTTCAATTAAAGGACAATCGAAACGAGATTTATTTATTTAAAGAATTCAAAGTCGTCACTAGGGAGATTTATGGTGTCCTAAGTCACCGGTTCAAATCCCAAATCGAGGAAAAGATTGACTCTGTATTACAGTCCGCGAATCAGAAATCCGGATAAGAAATTTTGTTAATCCGGGAGAAGGTGTTAGGCATTCCCGAGTTCCGTAATTCTAGCACGGTCGCTCAATTGTTATAAATGGCCTATTATCTGATTTTAAAATATTTGTAAACCTGTGTGCATTTTAGCTTTTTAATCACTTTTCTTTAATTAATTCAAAGAAGATTGCAACATCATTTAAAATATATTTCAAACCACATCACATAAATGCACTCGCAGTCCGCAACACATTTTATCCAACGTTGAGATTTGAATTTGGGTCACATAAATGCGCACCCGAGTTTAGGAAGGTAATATTATTAAAGTACGCGCCTGAAGTAACTACGCGTTTTTAGCTTTGCGAGGGCCATGGAAATTTGCTAAATGGCACGCCTCGAATTCTAAGGATCAACACAAGATTAATTTAATGAAGGCCATGCAATTGTCATTTTTGTTCGGCACGGCACGCCTTGAATTATTCTAGTTAAAGGGGTTTTTAAACTAATTCACGAAGGCCATGAGCTACTTGTTCTTATTTACTTACGGCGCACCTCGATTAATTAGAAGGACTAGCCAATTAATTAAAGGCATAGGGATTTTCCAGTCATTATTTCTTGCTATAAAAAAAAAAAAAGCAAACTTGAACCTGAATTCATGCTCAGCATATTTATAAAGAAAAGAAACTGTGCCAATTATTGGAAATCAATTTGGGCCGGCGATGACCAAAAAAAAAAATTTGTTTGCCACTTTCCTTTTTCCAAATGCTCTCAAAGCTTTGGGCCTAAATAAGCCCAAGTCTAACAAAGGAGGTGGCGTTGGCTCCTAAAATCGAACCCCTGCGACCTCACAATAATTCGGCTATAGGAATTAAGCCCCCAAATGGATGTTATAGAATCAAACCACAAATAAAGCCACTGGTCTTTAGCATTTTTCAAAAATGAAATATTCATGACTGCTCAAACAAACAGATACCTACATTAAAGCAAATGAAATTTCTAGGATGTATTTACCATGCCTTATACACCATCAAATTAATACCCTGCATACTAATACAATTTCCATATTCAGTGCATATATTGACATATGTTCCCTTATACCCCATTTCCCTCATCTCAACTAACCAGTAATAATGACTTGACATCAACAACTAATTACTAAAGCAATCAGGGATCAGATACACATTATTACGCTAATAGACCCAGAGCAAGACCTAGCTAATGGTCCAACTAACCAATTTCGAACTCTTAGCAATGTAAGATTATCCAATTTACACAAACCCAACAAAATTAATCTCCTTATTTCCAATAATGCAGAGCCAGGCTCAAACTAAGATGATCACACAAAGCCAAAATTCAATACCAATAACAGAATATGTAGACCAAACTTATAAGAAGACAACATCTACTAGTTAACATGATTTAAACTTCAATTGCAGTTAATTCTTCAATAGATACACCATCAGAATCTTTCCAAAGACACATATTACATGTGAATCATAAAATTGAAAGAAGAGAAAATAGTTCAGCTAACATAGCATCAGATTTCATCTTATTCAAATTCATACTTCAAGCTATACATCAAGTGACACCCATAAGGCTGAAATATACCTGGAAAATGAAAGGAAAATAGGTGAAGAAGCAATAAACTGCAATAACCAAGTCAGTTCAACTCTCAGCAATGCAACAGTGACCTCAGAATTTAAGACAGCTTCAAACCAGAACCTTTCACGATCAAATCAAGCCATTTTTTGATTGGAAATGCAGAATTTGGGCTCTTAAGGATTCTATTTAGTGATGGGATTCAGAGACTAATGCAGGGACTGAATTGGAACCATGATAATGCAAAATCAATAAAAAAAATCAGCCGTCTAATTTTTTTGATTTTTTATCTCTTAATCTCTATATTTTTTAGTATTTTTCCGAATCTCTCTTGTGTTCCCTCAGACTATCAATGTGTGTCCAGTTATTCTGATTTTCAGCCTTCAAATAGGCATCAAATTAGTGCAAAATCCATTACAAATCCCCCTTTTCCATTTTTTAATTTTTCACTTAACTAGTACCTTTTAATTAAAACATCTAGTGCAATTACATCCCCACCATTATAGAAACTTCTTAAGTAGGTAAATACCTCTTTTATTAATTAATGAAGTTCCCTTATGCTAGACCACCTAAATTACCCCTTTGAGCCTTGGTTATTTACTTCAAAAATCTATGAGCAGGGGTCATGGGTCAATGACCCAATGGTTAAATCAGTCTTGGTCTCAAAATTGGTTCATATTCATTGGAATGAATCCTGAAACGAGTTCGGAGCTCAAACGATAAAAAAGACAATGAGAACAAATTATGGCAAGCAGTAGGACAATTGTACAAAACTTAAAACCTAAACTAAGGGCTAAATTAACATATAAACCTAGTTAAACTAAATGTCCAAGCCAACAAAATGAATTCTAAAATCAATTATGTAATTAACAATTAAAAAGTCCAAACAAAATCACACAACATACCTTGGAGAAGGAAAAATAAAACTGGAAAGGAACTGTAGACATATGATTTTTGATCCTCCCCAAGATTTTTCATATTTTAGCACGTAAATATTTATTTTAAGCCTAATATTGTTATTTTAACTAGGAAGGAATCTTGGTAGTTTGTTTTGATTTTTTTCTGTTATCTGGTTTATTTCAGGGTTATGATCCAGATTTTATTTGTTTTATTGAGTCAAACTCTTCTAACCTTCTACTCTGTTCGTATGAGTCATGTTTGTCTGTTTTGTTGTTATTTTTATTATCCAGGTTGTTTTAGGGTTGTAATTCGAATTTTAGGTTGCTTATTTAGTTGTCAAACCCTTCCATCCTTATTCAATAAAATATAGTTCCTCCTTTCGTGTCGTTTTATTCCTAGTCCATTTCTCACTATTTCTAATGACATGACATGCATGCGAAAATTTTGGCCAGATCTTAGAAACTGATTTAATCTGGAGTTGAATAATTGAAAAAAAAAAGAAAAACAAATTTGGAGGATGAATAAAGAATTAAAATACTTTGGAATTAAGGTCGAGTAAAATTCACCTTCAATTCATTGTGAAGATAGGGCTTGAGGATGTTTAATCAATTGAAGTCTGTTGGAAAGTTTGACATTAGGGGATGGAAAGTATCTTTTGACCATGACACACCAAGACAGACATGTTCGTCAATGCTATGATTGCAAAAAGATACTATAATTGGCGTTCTCGAGGCTGGGAGGCCCTTTTTTCTGGTACCCAAACACGTTATACCCTTTTGTCACCCCTTTGAGCCTATGTTATTTTCTTTGACCACCCTCTTTTGGAATCAAGTTTAGAGTCAAGAGTCAAAAAAAAAGGGAAAAAAAAAAAAAAAAAAGAGTTCATGTCCCAAGAGTACAAAGTGGGGCAATTTTCAAGTGAAAAATAAAAAGAAGAAAAAAAAAGAATTATCAAAGTTCTATTCCCTCAAAAATAGAAGCTGGGGGAAATAAAAAAAAGAAAAAAAAAGGAAAAAGAAAGAAGAAAAAGAAAAAAAGAAAAGAAAAAAAAGAAACAGAAAGAAAAATGAAAAAAAATTAGTTAGGTCAGATGTTTGAACTACGTTAGACCTGATTCCTTAAAAAATAAGGATACATAGGCAGCCTCACCGTTCGGTCCAACCAAATAAGAATTCAAAGAAACAAGAAAAATCTCAAAAATACCCAATAGCTAAAACTTGGGCAGAGATTTTAGTTTACTTTTGAAAGAGTCGATTCTAAGAGTTGTGATTCAATAACCCCTACTTTGAGTCTATTTTTTAGCCTTAATAACGTCCTATCTGTCCAACCCTATCCAAAAATCTTCCAAATAAAGACCTCTCGATAAGCCTTCAAGAACGCCAAGAGAAGCATGCAATGAGCAACTGTTGTCACACGACATAAAACACTGTCAAGTTGCTCACAAAAAAAGGAAAGGGAAAGAAAAAGAAAAAGAAAAATGAGAGAATCTTACTTGTGAAAACCCTCACGGGCACTGTAAGGCGATGGTAAGCAGAGATGAATAAATGAGAGAGACTTGTTGGTGAAACCCCCCTCCCCCTCCCGGGGACCACTAGTCGAAAGTGAGTCGTGAAGCTGATACAAAGAATTGGCACGAACAAGCCCGACTTGAAAGCTCATAAGAATGGAAAAGGGGAAGATTGAATAAGTTTGATAGATCAGGCCATTGAGTCCAAAATACATATCATGACCATTAAGGCTAGTTATTGAAAAAAAATGAAAAAAAAAAGAAAAGAAAAAAACAAAAAAATAAAAAAAAAATCTACCCGCTTTTCAGTTGCACAAAGTAAATTTGGCCAGCACACTCGGTTATTACTGTCAACATGCCTTGAGGATTCATGCAAAAGGCTTCCCCAAAAAGACTCTTGTCAGCCTACTTGGCGCAAGAAAGATAACTGGTAATTCTCTCTGACAGATAAATTGCTCAAAAAGCAGGAAGTCATTCAAGATATCAGAAAAGGTCACCTGAGCAAAGATCTCCAGTTGGGATAAGTTTGATTGAGCCACAAATACAAATGGTATTGGGTGTGAATAATTTAGGGTTAATGTAGAGCAAAAGTCTCTTGAAACCGACTCAAGCTAATTGAGCAGAAGCCAAGCTGTCCAAGACTCAAGGCCACAAATCGACCGCCATTTTCAAAACTGACAAAATTTTCTTTGTGTGAAACAGGTACAAAGCAGCGCAAGGAAAATGCTTCCAAAAAAAAGAGGAAAAAAAAAAAGGAAAAAAAAAGGAGAGAAAAAGAAGAGAAGAGAAGAGCCACAAAGGGAAGTTTCTCAAATCTCTGCTTTATTTATCTTGCTATAGT
>MDKF010751682.1:0-24121 GCA_026770625.1 Nicotiana glauca | reverse complement strand
GGGAATAAGAGTTGTTTTGTCCATAATGTCGTAAACCCGATTTCTTTCTTTTAGAAGGGGGAAAAAGGGGGTGTCGACAGCGCATACCAATTCCTCCGCCATACATGATCATGACATCGAGTCCACAAATACGAAGACCAAAAACTATCCACCTCAAAATCCTACTCCGTGATCGTGTGGAACCCATCACGATCGTGATACATGTCTAAATGCCAGAATACCAGTAATCTCAAAGTGGTTCAAAATGAACTGACCACTCAGAAACTCACTTGAGTTGCTCGGGACCCAATCCAAACATGTTAAGAAGTCCGTTCATATGATGTTTTTGTACTTGTATGCCCTTATGGTTGGGGGCCAAGGTGACTCGAGCACATTTCAGTGCGTTATATGAAAAATTGTGTAAATAAGTTTTCAAGTTGAAAATCATGAGTTTTGATGATCGATTCATGATATTTGATGTTATTTGATGATTTGAGGCAACGAGCAAGTTTATATAATGTTATTACAATTGCATGCATTTTTGGTTTGGAGCCTAAGGGGATTGAGTGAGTTTCGGATACATTATGAAAGAGTTTAAGTCATTGAGCATTGCTGGAGAATTACCAGTGCTGGTGTCTGATGTAGATCTCGCAATTGCGAGTTCTGGCTTGCCTCGCTTTTGCGAACAAGAGTTCACATTTGCAAGCAGGGCCTGGGCTGTGTGACCTCACATTTGTGAGGAATATGTTCGCATTTGGCGAAGTTTAGTCAGCCGCTTTTGCGAACATCCTGGCGTATTTGGGACCATTAGTAGCTATTATCATCTTTGCATTTTCGAAGAATTTGGATGCAATTGTGATGGGGGACCTTTCGCATTTGCAACTTCTGGGCACCTAATGCACTGATCGCATTTGCGATCCATACTTTGCATTTACAATGTTCGCAATTGAGAACAAGAGTTCACAATTATGATTCCTCCAGTTAGGTAAAAGGGGAGAGGGGACTTAGCTCATTTTATACCATTTTTCAACCCTAAACACTCTAGAGGCGATTGTCTTGATAATGTTTCTTCCTAAAATTATAGGTAAGTAACTCTAATCCGCTTTCTTTCAATTACCCATTACTTTTTATGAGTTTTTAGCATCAAATCTAGGATTTTTATGGTTGAACTTAGGGATTTGTGTAGAATTTGGGGATTTTGCTAAAGTAATATTTTTAGACCTCAAATTGATGTCAAATTGTGAAACAAATCACATAACTGGGCTTGGGGGGAGAGGGTGAATGAGTAATCAGATTTTTGTTTAGATCTCAGATTTTGACCAAACGAGTCCGAACCTGACTTTTTTAAAATTCATCAAAGATTGAAATTTTTTCATTTGTGGGTAATTTCTAAAGCTTAATTAGAATTATTTGAATGATATTTGGCTGGTTTGGAGTCTTGTTCGAAAGGCAAAGTCGTGGTTAACAGTTGAGTTGATTGAACAAAGAGGTAAGGGTCGTGTCTAACTTTGACTTAAGAGAATTATGACTAGTTGGTCTATTTGTTACGTGAATTATATAGGGGAACGACATATATGCAAGGTGATGAGTGTATATGCGCTGTCATGAGGTTAAAGCATGAGAGATTAGGTTATTTACCTTCACGTCTTCATTTCCATGTTTATCTCTTGCTACATGCCTTAGTTGTTACATGTTCTTAATTGTCATCCATGGTTTACTTGTTATTTGTTATTTAATTGTTACTTGTTTCAATTTGTACATTTCTTGCCCAGTATTTGTTTACTTGCTACATGCCTTTGATCGCATTAACTGTATATTTTAGTTGTTCTACTTGTCGATGCTCCTTTTTTCTTTTAAAGGCGAAATTGGGTTTACGATATTTGGGAGGACAACTCGTTCCCTCTTTGGGAATTGGGTTTTGGATTGAAGAGTCGCCACCTAATGATTAAGTGCATTAGGACACTATAAAGGGTTTGGGCTTTGAAGAACCATAGTTCGGGTAAGGGCTTGAAATTATCTTGAGGGGAAGGTGTTAGGCACCCCTCAAGATCCACTAGTGTGGTTCCCGGCCATGTCATATTGTGACTTCACATAATCAAATCGGCAATTAAGGGCTCACATAGAAAGGATTCACATACAAGAGTGCAAGTAAATCGAAACTTGAGAAAGGTAAATAGGGCAGAGATTTTGGCAAAAGGAAACTTGCATAATTCTACAAAGATGGATGAAAGCAAATAGAGGGAGGGAGGTCCTAGGTTTATGATTAATATGGATCACATCAATGCAATATCCAGCTCACCCCCGGAAGTGGGGTCGCACGTGATATTAGCGCACCGGTCATCATATCCATATCTATCCTTCCCACCCCGTTAAGGTATTAAAGTGCGGAATGGTATCGTTACTTATTGCCTGCTATTACCCACCCCTAGCTTATCAGTCTCGGAGGCAGTGAAACTACTAATCCTAAAGGGAGGGAGTTGGGGCTTTTCAGAAGTAAAAAAAATGATAAAAGTCTAGGCGACAGACAAAACACATAATCAAATAGGGGAAACACATAACAATTAAGGCCCACACAAGCCTCCTCACTTAAAAAAGCAAATATAGCATGACTTCAGATACTGGTTATGGTCTGAATTAGATTTAAAAGCGTTAGGATAGGCTGATTTATCACATATTTCTCAGATGAAGAGTCCGAATTAGCCTTGTTTGGTTGTAGTTATCAAGAACTCACACAATTGGTTAATTACCTAATGGTTTGTCTAAGTGAGACCTATAGGCATGATATCTAATAGAGCGTACTGATTTTAAAGAAAGGATTGCTGATTCTATAAACAAAGATCTGCAGATTTTAAATGACCTTATGACTGGTTTTAGACGTATAGATAAAATAGATGAGGTTGATTCGATTGATTATTCCTATAGGCAAGTTGTCTAAGCGTTATTGGTTTTAAACGATTACATAGATGCAAGAGTCCTACAGGCATGGCATTTAGAATGATGTTGATTATTATTAGACTTATTATTGTTTGCCTAATGACAGGTATATGCAGAAGTGCGTAAAAAACTAAGATCAGGATTTCTATATGCAGAACTTACACGCATAATTTCTAAAATGCAGAAGTGCAGAACTTATAGACATAATTTCTAAAATGCAGAAATGCAGAAAAAAAAAACTTATAGGCATGGCTTCTAAAATGCAGAAATGCAGAGACTTAGAGACAGGATGCAAAAATTCATAAATAACCTAGAGGCATGCTATCTATGTGAATGCGGGAATTAGAAAATCCTATAGGCAAGTTATCTACCCTTTGCATACAATCATTCCCATCCCTTTCCACTAGCCATCCCCAATAGTTATTACAAATTATTACAGACCCGAATGAATCAAAAGAAAGAAAGTAAAATTACATCAGATGTTCCAGCTATAACCAAACAACCTAATTCAGACTCAAAGTCCAACAATATGAGATAAACCAACTTCGAGGATCAAATTTCCAAAAAACCTTCCTATATTTGGGGTGTGTCAGAGTTCCCAAGAGCCTCAAAGGGACTTAGGGCAGTGCTTACACCCCAAAATATTTCAGAATCAAGAGCATAGTGCAGTGTAGAAAGGCCAACTCTCAGATGTCCACGTTCAGAGGGAACTCAAGGTCCCAAAGCAAGGCTCATAAGAGAGGGGTAGAACTTAGGATTCTAGGAATAGGTGTCAGTGCACAAAAGGGAAGGGAATCAGGGAGAGATAGGGCAAGCTAGTGGTCATGCCCAACAATTGGGATGCTGGCACACCCCTGACCAGCCTGCTAGTCAAACATTGAGAGTTAGAATCCATTATGGATCAAGCCAAGGCCTGGACAGTAATTAGGATACTGTCAGGCCAAGAGCTTAACTCAGCACATAGAGGGGAGTAGGGGTAGAGGATTCATAACAGAAGCAGGAACACAGAAAGGAGATGGAAAGCATCAATTACAGTACATAAGCAATAATGTAAACAAGAAGCGTAAAGTAAACACATGGGGTGGGGGGGGGGTGAAGCAGAATGTTTAAACAAAGGACATACCAGTTTCAAAGAAAATAAATAAGCAAAAGCAGCCTTGAATGAGCCAAATTGCAAACAACAGTTCCAAAAGATCTCAAGCAAAGCAGGATTAGAAAACAGTGTTGCAAGAAAAATGAATTCAGTATGTGAGTTGGTGTATTTTTGTGTGTTTTCAGTATGAGAGAATTACTCCTTGCTAGAGGGGAGGGGGGGGGGGGCTAGGTCCTTATATAGTTTTGAAAACCAGCAACACATAGGCAAAGAGGGCACAAACATGGAAATAACAATCAATTAGTGTCAATTAAGACAACTGGAATCCTTTAATTAAGGAGTCTAGTTAATACGGTTAGTCAGGGTAGAATAAGGTAAAGAAATCAATTCAATAGGGCTGATTAGGGCAAAAGTAACCACATAGTGCATAAACAAGGTCAAATACATAGTGAGTAATTAAGAAAAGTTGGAATAATAGTGTATTTATAAAGTAAAATAGGGCATCCGTTTGAAAAGAATCAATCAAGTGGATCCCGGATCCAAATTGTAATCACAAGGAATCCCAAATAATTAAGGAAAGAGTCATACAAATATAGAAATAATTCAAACATTGGCACAGAATCACAGTAGGAATACACGAGACTATGTATTTAGGGAAAACAACACAAGTATAGGATTCTTACACAAAAGGATCAAAATAAAACAGCCGGTGTGGTAAAAGGAGGTTCAATCGAAAGAAATCAGTGATGAATCACTAGCATGATTAAAGAGATTTCAAAATCAATCCTTGGTGAAATCTTTTGAAAGGGAAGTTTTTCTCATATAAAAAGCATACATTTCAAATAAAAGAAGAGTCTAATGATGAAAGTTTCAGAATCACAGGCAAGTAGAATTTCGAGTTCAATTACAGGCTCATAGTGAGTCTAAAAGCCTAGGGTTCCAAAGTGAAACCCTAATACCCTTTACCTAAAGAAAAACCCCCAAATTTTAGGGTTTCAAATTGAGTCAGACAAAGAGGTGAGAAATCAAGGTCATTGAGAGAGGCTCAGAAGCCCCTTTCAAAGGCTTGTGAGACACAAACAAGTTCAGAAAATAGAGAGGCTACGAGTTTTAAACAAAATAGGTAAAAGCATGATAGGAGGAACATGAACAGAACTCTGTAAGGCGAAACAAAATCAAATAACTCAAACTTAAACACATATAGCAGAGAAATCAAACCGAGTTACATGAGAACAAAGAACGAAAAAAAAATCTTGCATAATCAGAAAAGAAAGAAGATAACAAACATTGAGCATAATGAAAAATAAACATACGAGTATAAACACCCATAAAGAGAACCAAAAATCAGAAAATATTTACAGCAAACGTTTTTCTAGAAACCTTAAAAATCGAATTTGAACGATTTTGAAAGTGGAAATCTGGGGAAAACGCTTGAAACGTCAAGTAAAGACCAGGCATGTCACAGATCTAAAAGAAATGAATGAGTATAGAACCTTATGAGGCTTAAAAATGGCAGAGAAAAACCCTAGAATGAGAAGGTCTTGAGGAAAGTTGGATCCTGAGTCAGAGAGACTCATATCGCTCTGAACATGCCGGAAAATGGCCGGAGAGGCCATAACTCCAAAGATCCGAGAAGATCTGAAGAGAACCATCAAAGTCAGACCTTAGATCATCGAACAACCAAGGTCTAATGGTGGAGAGGGGTGAATACCAACCATCCATGGTTTGAGAAGCCACGGATTCCGGTGAAAATGCGGTCGAAAAAGGGTAGGAGGAGGCTAGGGTTCCGGATGGTTCGAGAGAGTTTTGAGAGACAAGGGGTTTCAAGGTGGTGGGTCAGGTGAGAATGAGAGATTAGGGTAGTCGTTTAGGAATTAAAAATGGTAAGGGCCAATCGTGGCCGTTGATCAAAACGATCAACGGCCTGGATTAAAAGAAAGGCGAGGCGGGTTCGTGAACGGGTTAAGGGGTTGGGTGAGAATTTGAAATTGGGTCGGTCCAGCTGTGGTTAGGATTGGGTCAAATAAAGGTTAGAATTGAAATGCAAAAGAGGCTGTAATTGAAATAAAGGGAGGCTAAATGTTAAATGGTCAGTTTTCCCTTTTTTACTTTAGAAAAATAGTAAAAATAATTTTAAAAGCAAATTAGAAGTGCTGAACTAATTAATAATATATAAGTATCAATCTAAAAATACTGGAATAATTTTATAATTGTAAAATGCTATTGATCGTCAAAATAGGTTATAATTGCAATTATATGCAATTTAGTTTAAAAATACCAAATAAGTCTGTAAAAATATGCAAAAATTACCTTAATTATATTTTGGTGTAAATATAAGGGTGGAAATAAATTATTTACCAAATTGATAATTTTGGAAATAATTATTGGATTTTGTACTGTTTAAAATAGACAATAAATTGATTTTAGAAATCCTGAAAATTGGGAAAAAAATACCAAAACTCTTGGGCATGCTTATATATGCATATACATGCTATTTTGAGAGTGTTTTGAGTATAAAAAAAATACATAGAGGAAAAATTGGGTATCAACACTACTTGCTTTTATTGTCCTTATATTACTTAAAGCACTTTATTATTTCATTCTGTTTATGTGAGCCATTTAGCTATTTTGTTATTAATGTCTTGGGGAGAGG
Organism: Nicotiana glauca; assembly: GCA_026770625.1. Taxonomy (NCBI): domain Eukaryota; kingdom Viridiplantae; phylum Streptophyta; class Magnoliopsida; order Solanales; family Solanaceae; genus Nicotiana; species Nicotiana glauca. Next base: position 17,462 of record MDKF010751682.1, on the reverse strand, counting down.
TAGGCCTAAGTAGTACTAGGGAGAGGTGATTAGACATGACATAGCGCTGCTTCAACTCACTGAAGACATGACCCTTGATAGGAGGGTGTGGAGGTCGATGATTAAGGTAGAAGGTTAGTAGGTAGTTTTTAGTTGTTCACCGGTAGTCTTAGTAGCATGCATGCCCCTTCATATTCTTAGATTTCTATTACGTTATGTGGTTGTGTTAGCCTCGGGTATTGTATTCCCTGCTCCTATTATTTGGTACTACCTCTCCTTTATCTCACCCCTTCTCTTTTCTCTTCCTTCTTTCTTCCTTCCTTGATTTCCTATTCTTCCTTTTGTCCTTCCAAAGCCAAGGGTCTATTGGAAACAAACTCTCCACCTGTATTAGGTAGGGGTAAGGTCTGCGTACAACCTACTCTCCTCATACCCCACCTGTTGGGATCAAACTAGGAACTAGGTTTGTTGTTGTTGTTGTTGTTGTTGTTGTTATTAATGTCTTGATAAGGTTTGGGATTATGAAGTATTGGCTATTCTCCGTTTGTACTGGTAGTTCCTTATTGTCCTGTATGTTTCATTTTCCTTTTTTGGTGATATTTCATAAATAGTGGTGTTGAGTTATTTAGGTTGATGAATTGATATTGGCGGATCGGGTTGTGCGCCACAACTGTATTGAAAGGATGTGATATTGGGGGATCGGGTTATATGCCACAACAGGAATTGATATAATATGATATTGGAAACGGATTGCCCACTGAAACAGATACTGTGTTGAATGTTGGGATCAGATTGCACCCGGTAACACATTTAATGTGTTGTAGTTATTTGTGGTTGTAGAGTTTATTCGCGGTATTGTGATATGAGATTTGAGATAATGTTATTCTAGGGCCCTGTAGTAGTTGATCTTTAGGTCCGTTTATATGAGTTATTGATTTATTTCTATTTATGTACTCCATTATTAAAATTCATACAGGTTTATTGTGAGTGTCTTGTCATATACTCATCAATACTTCGTCGAGGTTAGCCTCGGCACTTACAGAATACACGAGGTCGGCTGCACTCATACTATACTTCTGCACTTTTTGTGTAGATCCCGGTATTTGTCCTATCGATGCGTAGCGGAGACTGCTCGGATTCAACTGCTTTAGGATACTTGAGGTAGAGTTGTTGGTGTTTGTAGTCCTTGAAGTCCCCTTCAATCATGTTTTACTGTTTAGTTAGTTTCGAACATTTATACTTTATTTCAGACCTTATATGTTGTATTCTAGTTGCTCATGTACTTGTGACTCTGAATTTTCGGGACTAGATTTAGTGCCATGTTATTAATATAAACACTTTACTAAATCATGTTTTACTATTTAGTTAGTTTTGAATAGTTATACTTTATTTTAGATCGTATATGTAGTATTCTAGTTTCTCATGTACTTGTGACTCCGAATTTCTGGTACTAGATTTAGTACCGTGTTCTCTATTATGCTATTTCATTCTATAATTAAAGTTTGAATCATTCTATTCTCGTTCCTTTGCAAATGGTGAGGACACACAGAACATCCACAGCCGGGAAGTAGCCAGAGCCCCAGGTTGCAGCCACTACTAATGGTAGGGGCCGGGCCAGGGTATGGGCCTAGGAAGAAGTATAGCTCTTCTTAGAGCATGCACAGCAGCACCCATTGTAGAGCCTCAAATTGAGCAGGAGGAGGAGGTCTCGATTAAGACCGGGCCAGTTGGACAAGTTCAGGTCCAAGAGGGTTCATTTCCACTCCCGTACTTTATGACGCCCTAGTCTGCTTAGTGGGACTTATGGAGAGTGGCCCAGGCAAAAGTATTTCCTATGGAACCAGCTATGTCTCAGGTTGGGGGAGGATATGGAGCATATATATTAGACTCTGCGGTTCCAATATTTGGAGTATTGATCCTGTTATTTCTACACATCCTGGAGAGAGGCCCGCGATGTCTTCTAAATTGAAGAGGTTGGATAAGTTCACCAAGCTCTTTCCTATCCATTTTAGTAGTACACCTTCTGAGGACCCACAAGATTATTTGGACTGTTGTCACGAGGTGTTGTGCAATATGGATATTGTGGAGTCCAATGGAGTCGACTTTGTAGTGTTTTAGATGACCAACTCTATCAAGAGATGGTGGTAGGACTATGTTTGACACAAACCAGTAGGTTCACCTCCACTTACTTAGGATTAGTTCTCACAGCTATTCTTGGAGAAGATCTTTTCTTTTTCCATGATAGAGGAGTACCGTAACCAATTTGAGCATCTATAGTAGGGTGGCATGACTATTACCTAGGATGAGACTAGATTTGTATACCTATCTCGCCATGCAACTATCTTGATCCCAACTGAGAGAGAGGGAAGATTCATAAATTGCCATACTTTTTGTATCAGGCTAAAAAATGGCCAATGAGACTGGAGATGATATTTTTTTCAACCAAGCTATATAGATTTCTACGCGGATCAAAAGGATTTGTGGTCAGGATAGAGAGGCAGTATCTGAGAAGAGGACTAGTCATATTGGTGGATTCAGTGGTGCCTCATCTGGATGCAAATGTTCATTTGGTAGAGGTTATCCTCACAAGCTGATTCAGTCAACGCTCCACGTAGCACACGGTGCTTTGAGAAGTCATGGTTCTTATGGATCTAGTCTCGAGCAACTAGTATTTAGTACACCTTCAGATTTTATCAATGCAACAAAGCTACAGAGTTACTACGGTGGTCATTCGGGTCATCAAGGATCATCTCATACTCGGCAGTTAGACCAGCTACGAGGTCGCTTTTAGTGCCGCGACGCGGGTCATATCAGGAGGTACTGTCCTAAATTGAGGAGCAACAGACCACAGCTGTGTACTCGTGGCATGATTCCGACAACAGTTGCTCTATTGCCCGCACCAGTGGCACAGTATTCATGTTGGAGGGTATCAAGGCTTGCCAGTTTGATGATCCTCACTTGTTGGTGTTGAAGGATACGGTGCAGCGGGATGGTGCAAAGGAGGTTGTGATAGGTGATGATGGTGTTATGCAACTTCAGGGCTGAATTTTTGTTCCAAATATTGATAGGTTGAAAGAGTTAATCCTTGAGGAGGCTTACGGTTCGTGCTACTCCATTCACCTGGTGTCACGAAGATGTATCATGACTTGAAACAACACTATTGGTGGCGAAGGATGAAGAAAGACATCGTTTCTTATGAATCGCGATATTTGAATTGTCAGCAGGTGAAGTATGAACATCAGAAACTGGGTGGATTGTGTTGCAACCCGTACTTTAATATTGGCGTAAGTCATAGTAATCCATATGAGCTTGAAGGGATTAAGACGATTCGTGAGGTTATAATAGATTTGTAACTATGTTATTATGAGACTACATAAGTTTAACAACATTGATACCATTAGATACATTTTGATATGGTATTTATTTTGAGTGAAAGATTTATTGTAGAATTTTTTTTTTGAAAAATATGATTTTATAGAGTTATTAATATTACTACTTCCAAATATGCTATACATTATACACATAATATAAGAAGGTTTATGATATTTTCTTTATTGTAAAGATAGAAATTATTTTTTTACAAGAAAAGAAGGTTATCTTTTTACCATTTTAAGAATTAAGTGTACGAAAAATTATATTCTTTATATGAGATCATGAAAATTAGAAGTTGAGAAAATATATATATTTTACATGGATATTTTAATGAAATAGTAGTATATGTACTAATTTTATATGGTACCATATGATCATGATAGTAAAGTATCTTATAGTAAAATATATATAAAGTGTGATAAAAGTGAGTAGTATTTTAAGTAATTTGACATAATTCTTAATTATGTGAATATTTATTTAATTAATAACTTTTGTGGAAGATTAGTTAAGTTAATTATAAAATTTTGGATAAGTCTTTGCCCCCCCTCCCCCCTCCCCCCCAAACGTGGCAACAAGGGATAAGTTTTGCCAAGACCATATGGAACATATGTTGAGAAATGTTTTTATATGAAAATGTTTAAAAAATATATTTTATTTGTCTGCCTATATTATAAAATAAAATAAATATTTATTTATAAAAAAAGAAAATATGCTAAGAACTTATTTATTTATTAGGGATATAATTTTATTTCTCATTATTTGGATTACTTTGAACTTGTATTAATATACTTACTAGCATATTTTAATCAAACATAAATTTTGAAGGACAATTTTGTCTTTAACTAAGCTAATGCATGCATTAAAACCCGTTGCATTGCTAATACCATTATTTTCTATGCATTAGTTATGCATAGGATAATACTAAATAGGATGTATAATTAATGCTTGCATAAGTAATGCATGAGTTCAAAATGTCTACCAAATAATGCATTATTAATACACATATCTAATGCACCCTACCAAACAATGTATTATTAATACACAAAGCTAATGCATGCATTAGCTTATCTAATGCACCCTACCAAACGACCCCCTTTATATAATAGGTGTCATCGTTTGAGACTACGATATATATATAAAGTGTATTAAAAGCAAGTGGTATTTTAAGTATTTTGAAATAATTCTTAATTATGTGAATATTTGATTAATTAATAATTTATAAAATTTTGGATAAGTCTTTCCCTCAACGTGGCAACAAGGGATAAGTTTTGTCAAGACCAAATCATGACTCTTTAGTTTATATAATAGGTGTCATATTTAGAGAAAATGGTGGCTAAGTAGTCATTCGTGTCTTGTTTCTTCATTTCCTATGCGATCTTAAATATAATGATAACACTGTGACCCTATAGTAGAAGCTCAGAACAGACGTGTCAAATTAAAACACATAATGAGCAAGAGCATTAATGCATAATATCTTCTCTAAGGACACAGTACCTCAATATTGAAGCTATTAAATTTTCAAGCAGCATATACAATTTTATATGTGTTTCGTTGAGCTTCTAGTTCAGAAACTTTTACATGACCTGGCTTGTAGATTCACCTGTCTTCTATGGATTGGAAGTCAAATATGCTTAATAGAATCATTGGCTTAATTACTGTCATACAATGATTTTTAATCTTTCTTGTGTTTAGCTGGTTTCTGCTCAGATACGTTAAGGCTATCCCTTCTTTTTTTTGGCATTATCTAAGTAAACGTAATGTTATCCTATAAGTAATTATACTCTTAGTAGTTAAGGATGTCTACATATTCATTCCTGTAAAAGTGATATTCAAGCATGTCTAAGTATGTATCTAGTTACCTATTTAGGTATTTGATAAAGACATTAATATTTATAATATAGTCATACATGTTGTTTACCGTAAAAATGGTAACAATAATTAAATTTATAAATGAGATTCTAAAAATACGTGATCTATTATCAAACTAGTTGTTAGGGAAGTTGATGCTAAAAATGTTAAATGTAGCGATAAAATGCGAGCTAAGACGAGGCGGTAAGCAAACCGAAGGGGCCTGTTGGCCGAATGAAGAGTAGGTCGATGGAGGCCTCGAGGCCGAGGCTTGAGCTGAGATCGAGTTATCGGGGACAGTCGGGGGTGGGGAAACACGTAAAGATACAATTAACTAAGGCTCTCTATGGCCAATGTTGAGCTATATGGCGAAGAGCAAGTAAGAGGATAATAAATGCGAAGTGGCCTCGGGCCTGTGGGAACAAATAGCTTAGAAGAAAAGAGAGAGAGATATTATTGCACTTTTTAGAGAAGTGGAGCTCTGCTTTACAAGGCGTTAATGACCCCCTTTTTATAGAAAAGGGGATGCCCAAACTTAGTACAGAATCTTTTGACTTGACAAAAAGGGATGAGATGTGACAGTCCTTTGGCTTTACGTTGTGCGAGGGCTAGCGTCGAACCGCTCGAGGAGATTTGGTCGACCCTGGGTGCATTCCTCGGGGTATTTTTATGCTCGTCGGGCCTCTAGTAATCGTTTATTCTTGGCAAGGCATCAGCGGGCTTCGACGGAGGCGACCGATTCGAGATCCCATGCTTCCGGGGTAATTCTCCAAAGTATCACGTCAGGGGAAAATCGGTTCCCCGATTTTCACTGCATACAGATAGTCTCCGCATTTCTTAGAGGGAAGCGATAAGAAACGATATGAGCATATTATTTCTTGAACTTTGGTAGCAGTATTACACTGATGGCGCAACCTTCCTTCAATAGGTACTGAAGTACTTCGCCTTTTTGCTTCTCCGAAGCCACCCAAAAGATTACGACCTTTGGAGTCATTGCTATCAATTCAGTTTCTATGAACACATTGATTGCGCTTGCTGTTACGTCTTTCGAGGGCAGTAATAGCGCCGTCGGTTGCTTTATTCCTCCTATAAATGGGGCTGTTGGTGGTTAACTTTCTTACCCCCACTTTCTCTGATACCAATCTCTCATTCCTGCTCTGTTGCTTTTAAAGTTCCACCATCTTGCCATGTTAGAGACACCAGGCTTCATGATTTCACGCCATATATGCCCTGACTCCTTCTGTGGCCTTATTTTGATTAAGCAAAATCACACCGCCGTGATGCTACTATTGTGGCTGTTGCGGTTATTGCTATTGGTGCTGTCGCTATCAGCTCGAGGCGATGAGGCAGATGGCCGACTGCTTCTGACCCTGGGGGGTCTTTTCTTTCAGACTATGCACTGCTGCTCAAGAGGGGGCTCGAAATATACACCACTGCTCACCCTCCTTCCTCGGGTCGGTGCATTATACCTCTTTTGGATTTCTGGGGGTGTGGAGGCGGTTCCCGCCGGCTATTTCCTCTCGGGCTGGGGCAATGTCACGAGAAGCGGTTTGACGGGGTTGATACTGGCGGGTTTCTCCATGGCCTGATTTTTCACGTAGCCACTTCTCGTATCCTTCCTCCACCTTTCTTCCTTTTGAAGATGCCATTCTAAGGACTCGAGGTGGGGTCCCCGAGGGCCTCGGACGTGGAAGATATTGTCTTTAAGGTCATATGCCCGAGGGGATGACGACAGAGATGTCGCTAAAGGGTAGTCTAGACCCTTAGGTTTTCGCTGTATGCATACCTTCATATTTTTCTTCCGTGTAATGATCCCTTCGGGGCTTTTGTAGTCATATGTAAGGACCTCTCGAGGGCCGTTTGCTTATGTATTTCTTATGATTATGAATAAACCTTTTTTAGACTTCTGCTTTCCTTGCTTTGCTTTGCTTTTGAAAGTTTTTATGCTCTTTGAGGCCCTTTTACTGCTTCCTCTCACTTGTGAACTTTCGACATCTAGTTTGAGTGCGAGAAAAAAAATTCGTTCTGATAGGTTCGGGTTACCGGGCCCTCCAAATTGTTTGGAGATTATTGAATTCTGGAACTTTCGGGAGCTTTATCCTGGGCGAGGACCATCTTCGAGTACCCGGGGGTGTCCATCAATGTCGATGTAGATAACCCTCCTCAGGATGCATAGGGTTAGTTACATTTAATTGTATTCGGGGGCTTCTTCTGACCCTTGTAGGGATTTTACTTGAAAAAACAGCTTCGCATAGGGTTCTTCGTGCTCCGACTTAAAAAATTAGACCAGTAATATTGGGCCGCCAGATATTTTTGTCGCGAAGGCGAGGGTGATGTCTTCGAACTTTGTGGTGACCTTCTACAGGAGGCCTAACCGAGGGCTGGCGGGTTTAGGGGCTCTGGCTCCCCCCCCAATGCAGGCTCCGGATAGAGGTGTGCCTATGATTGGATTATCCTGACCGAAGTCTGGGGGTTGTTCCATACAAGTGTTCGTCAAGGTGCCACTGTATCTACTGGCCGTCTTCTTTTGACGAGGCATTTGTGCGTCGTCTTTGTGTTAGTGAAGGCGTTGCTGGCCTTTAGGAGCTTTATTTTACTGTGATGGGGGCTTCTGAGGCCTGCTATCATACCGGCGTGGAACACGGCACTAACTACTGGTGTTCTTGGTTGCCTTTGCATCCTTGGGGGCCATTGGGGCCTTCCTCTAAATGGCTGCTTTATTTGGAGGAGGTGGAGACTGGGCTCAGGTGAGTTGTTCCTCTGTGGCGTTGGTACCATGCCTTCGATACCCTCATTAGTTGCTTGAAGGGACGGAAGGATGTCCTTCGGGCGGCAATGCCCCGTGTTCCATTAGTTCTATCTTCGATGATGGTGAACTTAACAGTTGTTTTTTCCTTCCTCCATCGCGGGCATTTTTGGAGTGGGATGGTCCCTCGGGGGTATGGATGCGCTTCCTTCTGAGGCTGTAGATCTCCAGGCGGGCGATATTGATAATGAGGTATGTGGTGTGCCGAAGCTTTTTATCAAGGCGAGGCCACTTTGTGCTTCTGAGGAGAATGCCTCGACTAAGCCAACTACCTCTGGGGTCCTTTATATCTGGGATGGGCCCAAAATACGGGAGCTATTTGATGGAGCAGGTGGCCCTTTGCAATGTGTGCTTTGCCCTTTCTGTCTTTAGGGCTAACCCCCCCTTTATTCGTTTATATCAGCTGCAGAAAAAGAGTGGATTTTTAGAGTACCTTAAGGGCGATGTTGATCTCGTTAGAGTGGCTCATGGGGAGCTAAGAGCTCAAGTGTGGGCTTATGCTCCGAAGGGGGCGGATGCCTCAGATAGGGTCTTTGTCCCTCGAAGCCCGACTTCCTTTATGTTAGCGTCAAAGATCGGCTGGGTATGACCGGGAAACTGAGGGTGCCGCTGACGTCCAGGTTGGATTGGAGTGAGCCTTTGACCGAGGGCAGAGAATCAATGAATGTGTCCATCATAGATCTGGAGAGGGGTACTCGAGTGTATTGGCGCAAGGGGTTCCGTTGCCCTGGAGGAATTAGCTCTATCAAGGAGAATAATCGTGGTGCTTAATCATTTCTTGTGGAGGGTGAAATTTTGGCGAGTTGTGGCTTCCTTTGGTGCGGAGTGTTGATTCTGCCGTTTTGTCATTTTGCTTTCGATGTATGCGAAGTATGCCTATAGATGGAGAGTGTGCCCTTTTTTGCGCACGCAATATATAAGAAGGAATTTGTACTTTTGTAACTTTGGTAGATTTTTCTTTGCTCGTTGATCTCGACCGGGCGGGCCGGTTTTGGATGCTCGGGGGGATCTTAGCAGGCTCAGAACTGACCGAAGGTCTTTAGGTGCGATTATTAGATGTGAATGGGTTTTAGGACTTTCGCGTTTGGCCTGGCTGCTTTGACTTGGCCTCTGAGTTGTGCTCTGGCTTCGACCTTTCCTGTTCTTTGATTTCTTTGTGCCCGTACGGGCAGATAGTAGTTGTTTTCATCTTATACCTTTGGGCATTTTGCCGTTTTCAGCTGTCTTTTTGGGTCCAGTCGCATTTGTGACCCGAGTTGCAATTGCTCTTCGAGACTTATCCTGGCCTGTATGGGCAGACGATGACGACCTTCATCCCTGCCCTTGGGCATTTCACAATTTCTGGGTCCCTTCTCCGAGTCGCGTTGCGATTCGGGCTGTAATCGACCCTTAGATTTCCTTGAATTGGCGATGGTGGCGTTCATGCTGTGCCCGTGTTCATGTTGTTCCCTTAGGCACATTACAACTTCCAGGTCCAGTCTCCGAGTCGCGTTGCGATTCGGCTACAATCGACCCTTAAGTTACCTTGAATTGACGACGGTGGCATTTAGGCCGTGCTCTTAGTTACCTTGCAATCTCCTGGTCCAGTCTCCGAGTCACATAGCGATTCGGGCTTCGATTGACCCTTAAATTGCCTCGAGTCCCCAGCGGTGACAATGGCGCTTCCGCCGTGCCTTTAGGCATGTTGCATTTTTCGACTCTTTTGGGTCCAGTCTCCAAGTCATATTGTGACTCGAGCTCCAGTTAACCCTTAGGTTTTTTCCTATCAGTATGGTAAGATGGTGACGACCCTTCGTGCTTCTTGGCTAAAGTGATCTTGCAGTCGTATGGCCTGGGGGTTTATAGGCTGATGACGATATCATCCGAACCATGCCATTAGGTATATTGCTTGTTTAGCTATTTTAGCGGCCCAGTCTTCGAGTTGTGCTACGACTCGTGCTATGATTGGCCTTTATGTTTCATCAAATCTTGGGGTGACAATAGTGGCGCTTGTGCCGTGCCTTTAGGCGTGCTGTATTTTCCGCGCCTAGTCTCCGAATAAAGTTGCGATTCGAGCTATAATCGACCCCTAGCTTTTATTGAATTTTCAGCAGTGATGGCACTTATGTTGCTTGGTCATAGAGACCTTTTGATATGTGGCCTGTAGACCTATATAGTTAACTATTTTGGATCCGGTCTTCGAATCGGGTTTCAACTCGAGCTCATTTTAATCCTCAAGTTGTCAAGATTTTTTAGCCGGCGACAATGGCTCTTACACTATCTGGTCATAGAGACCTTTCTATATATGGCCCGTAGGCTTGCTTAGCTGGCGACAATTGCTCTTACTCTATTTTTTGTCCGTGGGATTTGTGTAGGCTTTGTATCCGCCCATTAAGGTCTTTTTGTAGTAATTTTTCCTGACCCGTCGTTGGTTCCAGAGGTACCTCGATTTAAAGTCGTTGTTCGCGGTGTTTCGAGCACCTCGTAAGGTTCATAGCTCGTAGGTCGAGTAGATCGATGCTCTTGCATTTTTCGAGCTGACTTTGTCGAAGCTCATTTTTTGCTTGTGGAGGGAAGCATGTTTTAACCGGTTCTTTCTGAAGTATATCGGAGTGATGGCCTGTGATTTTTTAGCAACAGTCGAGCATCCCCGAGTCGCGTTATTTGGGCTGTATCAACCGTTTTGACCATAGTCATATGCGTTTGTCCGTACCCATTTTTTTATCCCTTAGTGATTGTTTAGGCATCTATATCGAGGGTATGCTCTTTAGGGAGTCTTACAAATGCGACGTTTAGCCTAAGTATCGGGATTTTCATGCCTGTTGAGGTCTTACATTTTTATCATGCCTGTTGAGGTCTTACAATTCATCATGCCTATTGAGGTCTTACAGTTTGTCATGCCTGTTGAGGTCTTACAGTTTGTAAGATATATCTGGTTATGCCGAGGTTTCCCGCTAGGGTCTTACAGTTTTGGATTTTCTACTACGTGGGGATTGGCGACAGCCTCCAAGTCATCGAGTTTGCTTGAAGATAGCTTCTCGTGAGCTCGGAGTTGTTTTCCGGGGGCTTGATGAGCCCGGAGTTCCGACCCTGGGGTCGCGCAAGTTGTCGAATTGCTTATATTGAGTCTCCGAGTATATCAGATCAGTTTAGGATTGAATACCTCCTTTTGTAAACTTGGAGTTGTATTGCGGGAGCTTCGTGAGCCCGGATCCTGACCCTAGGGTCTAGGGGTGCTGAACCGCTTAAGTCTCCCAGTATATCGGATCAGTTCAGGCTTGAATGCCTCTTTTTTGGGGAATGAGATGTTGGAAGATATTCTTCGATTCCTCCGCATAGTATGCGTGCTATTTGTGCTGGGCCAGCTTATTTTTCGCCGAATAGAGTTGCTTCGATGATTTGTTCTACTTCGAGAGACAACCTTCCTTTTCTTTCGCGGGAGAAAAAATGGATCTTTTTTTATTTATTACCTGATAATAGTACATGATTCTGCTCTGGCTGATTTCGATTATATTGATTGTTCGGCCCTATATGCCGTTTTCCCATAGGAACCTTTGCTTTGGCGTTTCTCCATCTCTTTTGGATTGGGCGGCTCCCAAGGGAAATGCCCTTTGCTGCTTGTAGGTTGGCCGTTAGGGTGGCTTTGATCAACCCTGTGGAGTTTTCCCATTTTAGCAGTTTTGCCCCTATTGCCTCGTTAAAAACCTTGCCGGTAAAAACCCTTTCCTTGTTTTGGGATAAAAAACTCGGTCGAAGGAAAAGAGTGCAATGGGTGTGCTTCGGGGGTCTCGATTTCTTCTGATAGCATCAGTGTCCCGATCTCTCGGGCTGGGTGCCTGCATAGGGGTTAGTTCTTATTCTAAAAAATAAAAGAAGTGGACGTACCTTAAAGCGAGGTAGGCCTGGCAGCGCCTTGGGGTCGTCTTATTATGACCGCCCGAGGGTGGACACGTGATGCGGATTTCACTTTTTCAAACCCGATTGAGGTCGAGGTCTGATTCACCCATTGGTTTTTCTGGGAGCAGAAGCGCGGGTGTCGGCATCTCATCGTGTATGGCGAACATTTCCCTTGCTGCATGTTGCTCCCCATATATGGTTTTGATCCCATCCTCTGTTGGGAATTTTATCATTTGATGGAGAGTTGACGGTACCGCTCTCTTGCAATGTATCCATGGACATCCAAACAAGGCGTTATCTATCATATCTACTTCGATGACATGGAATTTAGTGTCTTGGGTTGTGCCGGGATGATTGGGAGGATGATTTCTCCTTTCATTGTCTCGCTTGCCATGTTGAACCCATTAAGGACCCGAGTGGCGGGTACGATCTGTTTAGTCAGCTCGAGTTGTTCTACTACTCTTGACCTAATAATATTGGCCGAGTTACCTGGATCCACTAGTACACATTTTATCTGAAAAGAATTTACGAGTAAAGAGATTACCAGGGCGTCGTTGTGGGGTTGGGATAGATCCTCAGTGTCTTCTTCGCTGAATGTGAGGGCGTTTTCGGGGATATATCCCCGAGTCCATTTTTCGTTGGTGATGGATATTTTTGTTTTCCTCATCATGGACTCCTGCGGGATATCGGCACCTCCCATGATTATGTGCATGTCGTGTTGTGGCTCGTTTGCCTCATTTTTCTTGGTCGCTTTCCTATCTCAGATTGGGAGGATGATTTCCCCTTTCATTGTCTCGCTTGCTATGTTGAACCATTAAGGACCCGAGTGGCGGGTATGATCTGTTTAGTCAGCTCGGGCTGTTTTACCACTCTTGACATAATAATATTGGCCGAGCTACTTGGATCCACTAGTACACATTTTATCTGAAAAGAATTTATGAGGAAAGAGATTATCAAGGCGTCGTTGTGGGGTTGGGATAGAGCCTCTGTATCTTCTTCGCTAAATGTGAGGACGTCTTTGGGGATATATCCTCGAGTCCGTTTTTCCCTGGTGATGGATATTTTTATTTTCCTCATCATGGGCTCCTGCGAGGTATCGGCACCTCCCATGATCATGTGGATGATGTGTTGTGGCTCATTTGCCTCGTTTTTCTTGGTCGCTTCCCTGTATCAGATTGGGAGGATGATTTCCCCTTTCGTTGTATCGCTTGCCATGTTGAACCTATTAAGGACCCGAGTGGCGGGTACGATGCGTTCAATCAGCCCGAGCTATTCTACCACTCTTGACCTAATAATATTAGCCGAGCTACCTGGATCCACTAGTACATGTTTTATCTGAAAAGAATTTACGAGAAAAGAGATTACCAGGGCGTCATTGTGGGGTTAGGATAGAGCCTCGGTGTCTTCTTCGCTGAATGTGAGGCGTCTTCGGGGATATATCCCCGAGTCCATTTTCCCTGGTAATAGATATTTTTGTTTTCCTCATCATGGGCTCCTGCGGTGTATCGACGCCTCCCATGATCATTTGGATGATGTGTTGTGGCTCGTTTGCCTCATTTTTCTTGGTCGCTTCCCTATCTCAGAAATGGTTTTTGGCTCGATCACTAAGGAATTCCTGAAGGTGCCTTTTGCTGAGTAGTCGGGCCACTTCTTCTCGTAATTGGTGGCAATCATCCATTCTATGACCGTATGTATTGTCAAACTCGCATACTAAGTTGTAATTCCTCTATGACGGGTCCAACTGTATTGGTCTAGGCCACTCGGCGTCCCTAATTTTGCTGATAGCAAACACGATGTTCGATACATCGATGCTGAAGTTGTATTCCAACATATAGGGCGCGTTCATCGGTGCCATATTTCGATTAAGCCTGGTTCTATTGACGATCCTTCGAGGGTCCTATCCTCGATCTATCCTCTGGTCATTGCGGGGTAAGTTGCGCCTCGGGGGGTTTCTTCTGTCTTCGAGGTATGGTTAGTATCTTTCTTTGTTTGGTTTTGTCTCCTTTGCCAGGAGTCTCTTGGGGTATATTGAGCCTGAAGGAGCTCCCAGCTGGTCATCCTCGGCCCTGATCTTTGACTGGTATTAGTTGTGAATGTTCGACCAGGTTATGGCCGGGTATTCGATTAAATTATGCTTTAGTTGTTTTGAGGCCATCGAGCTTCATTTGTTCAGGTGTTGGGTGAAGGCCTGCACCGCCCAGTCATCGGAGACTGGCGGTAGCTCCATTCGTTCCATCTGGAATTGGGATACAAACGTCCGCAACATCTTATTCACCCTCTGCTTGATTTTGAAAACATCGTACTTCCTTGTTTCTACCTTGATGGCTCCGACATGTGCATTTACGAAGGAGTCTGCTAGCATGGCGAATGAATCTATGGAGTTGGGAGCCAAGTTATGGTACCACATCATGGCCCCCTTTGAAAGCATTTCTCCGAATTTTTTCAACAATACGGACTCAATCTCGCTATTTTTTATGTCGTTGCCTTTTACCATACAGGTGTAAGCAGTGACGTGTTCATTAGGGCCAGAGGTGTCGTTATACTTAGGGAGTTCTGGCATTCTGAACATTTTTTGGATGGGCTTTGGGGCTGCTTCCTCGGGGAACGACCTTTGAATGAACTTCTTCGAATCCAAGCCTTTGAGGACTGAGGGCGCACCCGGGATCCGATCGACCCTGGAGTTGTAGGTCTCGACCTTTTTATTATTGGCCACAATCATTTTCTCTCCTGATTTGATTCTTTTGGTGAGGTCCTCGAGTATTTTTATGATGACGGGATCGGTCACTAATCCATTGTTGCTTGACCTTTCGAGTGTTCGCTTGACGAGGGAAGCCGTCTCTAGCGCCGGTGTGCTGGGGGTCCTCGGGTTGCTTTACAGCTGAGCGATGGCCAGTTGGTGTGCCTGCAATATTCGAAGATAACGTGAAGACTTACTTCCTGTTCTTCCGGGGCTGGGGTTTTTTGTGCTTCCTGTTGGCCGCCGTGTCATATGCCCCTATCAGTGTGAGAGGTTTTGTCAACTTGTTGTGCATCTCGTGAGTTTGCATCCAGTAGGATCGGTCCGGGGGCTATCTCAGGATTCCGCAGAGGTGCTCCAACGGCCGGGATAGCCACGCCATTTTCCCTGTGATTTTTGAGGTTGTTGTTATTTGGCTCCGTTTATCGAGCCGGACATTTTAGCATGAAATCAAAGGATCATGGACATGAAAAGCGTGAAAGATAACATGCGTTCGTGTAACAAAACCAGCAAGAAAATAATCACTATTAGTTTTAGCCCCACGGTGGGCGCCAAACTATTTATCGTGAAAAGGGTTACAACAATTAATATTTACAAATGGGACTCTAAAACTACATGTTTTCAAACTAGTTGTTAAGACAGTTGATGCTAAAAATGTTAAGTGTAGCAATAAAATACGAGCTACGACGAGGTAGTAAGCAAGCCGAAGGGGTCGGCTGGCCGGATGCATAGTAGGTCGATGGCGGCCTCGGGGCTGAGGCTTGAGCCGAGTTCGAGTTATTGGGGACAGTCGGGGGTGGGGAAACACATAAAGATACAATTAACTAAGGCTCTCTATGGCCAATGTTGAGCTATATGGCGAAGAGCAAGTAAGAGGACAATAAATGCGAAGTGGCCTTGGGCCTGTAGGAACAAATAGCTTAGAAGAAAAGAGAGAGAGGGATATTATTGCACTTTTTGGAGAAGTGGAGCTTTGCATTACAAGGCATTAATGACCCCCTTTTTATAGAAATGGGGATGCCTAAACTTAGTACAAAATCTTTTGACATGAAAAAAAAGGGATGAAATATGACAGTCCGTTGGCTTTACGTTGTGCGATGGCTGGCGTCGAACCGCTCGAGGAGATTTGGTCAACCCTGGGTGCATTCCTTGGGGGATTTTTACGCTCGTCGGGCCTCTAGTAATAATTTATTCTTGGCAAGGAATTGGCGGGTTTCGAGGGAGGCGACCGACTCAATATCCCATGCTTCCGGGGTCATTCTCCGAAGTATTACATCGGGGGAAAATTGGTTCCCCGGTTTTCACCACATAGATATGTACATGTATCTTCCTTTACCACCGTGCTACAACTGGTCGGGTAGTTACTACCATTTGGGTAGTTATGTATCTTTATTTACCACCGGTTGGGCAGTTATGCATATTTATTTACCATTGAGCTACGACCGGTTGGGCAGTTGCGCATTTACTATTGAGCTACGGTCGGTTAGGCAGTCATGCATTTACCACCGTGCTACGGTTGGTCGGGCAGTTACCTATAGCAACCCGATTGGTCGTTTTGCCTTTTAGAACCCTGTTCCCTTAAATAAAACTTCCCGCGCTTGCTTTAGCTAATTTACAACTTGCGGGGGTGGTCGGTTCGGGAGTTGGAAGAGTTTGAATTGAAATATGCACATTTGACTCCTTAGGATTTTCTTAAAAGGCTAAGTTTGACTTCGGTCAATATTTTGAGCAAATGGGCCTGGATTCGTATTTTGACGGTTTCAGAGGGTTTGCAAAAAAATATGGTACACCTGATTGTATGCCCGGACGAATTCCGAGGTCCTTAGCCTGAGTAATGAATTTTTATTAGAAATTTTTAAACTGAAATTCTAATGATTGAAAGAAACTAATTGATGATTGATCGCGTTGGTATTGGGCTTGTATGTTGGTTCCAAAGCCCAGTACAAGTCACATATAACATTTAAGACTTGCCCGCAAAATTTAGTGTCAATCCGAGTAGTTTAAGGGCGTTTTGTCACGTTAGAAGAAAATTAAAAACTTGAAGTTCATAAGTTTGATTCAATTGATTTTAGGGGGTGATTCTTAGATTTAGCATTGTTTCGGGCGTTCTGAAGGTTTGAGTAGGTCCTTTTCGTGATTTTAGACTTGTCGATATGTTCGGGCGGGGCCTAGGAGCCCCGAGCGTCAATCGGACGAGGCTCGAGTGAAGTTGAAATTTTTGAGAAGTGCTGAAGCTGCTGCTTCTAACATAACGCACCTACGATTGGTGGAATGCAGGTGCGAGACCGTAGATGCGGTCCATCTATCGCAGATGCGGCCTAGGGACGGCCAGGCCAAGCCACAAAAGCGGTTCCACAAAAACGGCTACAACGCTGCAGAAGCGGTTCCAGCCATTTTGCCTATTTTTGCAGATGCGGTCTACTCCTCGCAGAAGCGGGACCGCAGATGCAGAAATTGCTGAAGCATGAGCTTCATTTAATACGGGTTCTAAGCCATTTTTACCAATTTTCACTCCTCCGTTGGCAATTTCCGGAGCTTTTGAGAGAAGATTTCCTCCTAGCATCTTGAGGTAAGTTATTCCTGCTAATTCTTGGTTTAATAATTGTGTCTTAGTAGATTAAACACAAGAACTTAGGTAATCAAAGGGTTACAACAAAACCTAGGGTTTTAATAAAAGTTAAGTTTAACTACGAAATAATTTATGAAATGAATTAGAAATTATATATTATTGATCCTTAGTGTAACGATCCGACTCGTCATTACGGGAGATACCGCCCCATTTTCCCCGTTTTATGCTTCTATATGTTTCATTATATGTATTTGGAGAATCTGAAGTAATTCGGA